>OY744524.1:52018290-52058290 GCA_963556195.1 Sepiola atlantica
CCGAGTTATAAACATATATTTCTGTAGTTTCTTTGTCCTTTTACTATCCGTAGATAATATCATTAAATAATTTAGTTCACGGGACTGAGAATAACCATAGTAAACACAAGTGAAAAATGAGACTCGCACAGAATTCGAATCTGTGCCCCTAAAGTGGGGGACCACCTAGCGCAGGGGTCTTTCGAAGGCACGGGTTCGAATTCTGCTCGAGACACAGTTTTCATTGTGTAGTTTTCTTAGTTTATTCCCAGCCCGTGGACTAAACTTCTAGTTTCTGTCTGTTTCTTTGGTTGTTTGATTAACTTCCATAAGCGTATATATTCTTAAATCACATTCCATAGTGTGCTTGGAGAAAGATATTTCATTTTGATCAAATCGGATACAATAATATGTTGAGATCTCCGGTAGCGCCGAACATCCATAAAAAAGAAATATGCATTTTACGTTATTTTCTTTGCATCATAGCTTGAAAATTATAGAAATTAAAAAGTTAGAATAAAAAGTGTAATATGTGCTTGAAGCATGAAGACACACGAAACACCGGGTTTGTCTCGAAGAAGTTAAAAACCTATACATGTATCAACAATTATTTCAATAGATAATATTTACGCCCTTGCCAGGATGTTAGACACAAGATCAGGGTGGTTTTGAGAAGCGCACTCTGGCCTACAAAAAAACGCCCGAGCATCCTCGCCGGCATTCCCCGGTAGGGGCGCCTTAGACGATTAGCAATAAATTAACCCCTTGTTAAAGAAAAGGTAAAGCCTGGGAGAGTAGACCTCATAGGACTGAACCGAATCATACTTCAACCGGACAGAAACAAAGTGACATTTGGACTAATTTGTAACATAATTCTGTGATCATTCCAGTCAATCAATGCGAAGTATATCATTGGCACATCTTCAAAATAAAATATTATAAAATATTTAAAAATAAGAATGGAAAAAATAATATGATCGCATAACTATGGGGCAGGGGACAGCAACGCCGGGTAGCCCTGTTTTTTATATATATATATATATATATATATATATATATATATATATATATATATATATATATATATATATATATATAATCGTGGGTCTTTTTAAAAAGTTTTTGTTTTTGTCCATGCCAATGAAAATATTTCATGTTGAAGCATGACATAGAAAAAGAGAAACACTGTGCGTCATCAAATTTTAACGCTAAAAGTAGAATTCTAGCTTTATGTGTGAAAGAGAACAAGAAGAAAGTGTCCTTTTTTCTTCTTACTTAATTTAAATTTAATTTTCCTGTATTTAAACAGTAATTAAACTCATTAAAAAGTAATTTTTACAATTAAATAAACCTAACTAAAATTTAATTAACCCAAATAAAACTTAATTCGCAACTTAGTTTTATTTATTTATACATCAAATTCATTAAATATATTTTGTTTTGAGGTGTTAAGAAATTCTGCTCCATATAGTAAAAAAAATAATAATAAGAGGATATCAGAGAAATATAAGAGATAGTAAAAGGAAACCTGCTTCGCTATTGTAAACCATGTTGAGTCTAGAAAAGATGCACGGATACTTGGCTTCAGCTTATATACACATTTAGTTAAAGGGTGTCCACCTTCCCACATCCACCCACCTTAAAGTCTTACTCATGGAATCGTTAATAAAATTCACAAGCCTTTTTGCCAATCCACCATATTTAGTACAAATAAACTTCAAATTATACCTGACTTCTCTTCCAAGTTTCAGTCATAAATTTGTTTAATGCTTTTGTTTAATGTTTTTGTTGTATTATTTTTACTATTTGATTCTATTTTGATGTGGGTAAATTACTCTTGTTTACGTTATTTATCTTGTATCAGGCAATATATATATATATATATATATATATATATATATATATATATATATATATATATAGAGAGAGAGAGAGAGAGAGAGACCAGTAGATAAATATAATTAAGTTTAGATTGTCCCCTATTTTGTTGGGTAGAATGGCTTAATAAACAAAAGCTACATAAAAACTATTTATTGATTCATTTTCAATCACATTAATCTATTTAGTTCTTTAGTCAGAATTGAAATTTTATTTTCTTTTATTAAAGGAAATTTGGTGGAGTTTTTACTTTGTACCTGACATGTATTTCAGCCAAATGAATTGAAATTCAATAATTAAATTCATCTCGAACAAATACGTTAATAGAAACTTATCTTTGTAGCAAATGATAGTACGATAAACAAGTTAGTCTTTTGAAATTCAATAATTAAATTCATCTCGAACAAATACGTTAATAGAAACTTATCTTCGTAGCAAATGATAGTAAGATAAACAAGTTAGTCTTTTGAAATTCAATAATTAAATTCATCTCGAACAAATACGTTAATAGAAACTTATCTTCGTAGCAAATGATAGTAAGATAAACAAGTTAGTCTTTTGAAATTCAATAATTAAATTCATCTCGAACAAATACGTTAATAGAAACTTATCTTCGTAGCAAATGATAGTAAGATAAACAAGTTAGTCTTTTGAAATTCAATAATTAAATTCATCTCGAACAAATACGTTAATAGAAACTTATCTTTGTAGCAAATGATAGTAAGATAAACAAGTTAGTCTTTTGAAATTCAATAATTAAATTCATCTCGAACAAATACGTTAATAGAAACTTATCTTCGTAGCAAATGATAGTAAGATAAACAAGTTAGTCTTTTGAAATTCAATAATTAAATTCATCTCGAACAAATACGTTAATAGAAACTTATCTTCGTAGCAAATGATAGTAAGATAAACAAGTTAGTCTTTTGAAATTCAATAATTAAATTCATCTCGAACAAATACGTTAATAGAAACTTATCTTCGTAGCAAATGATAGTAAGATAAACAAGTTAGTCTTTTGAAATTCAATAATTTGCTATCATTTGCTACGAAGATAAGTTTCTAAGATAAACAAGTTAGTCTTTTGACAATGAGAGGAATCTGATAATTAGAAGTTGCTTCCCCAATGAAACCAATTTAGTTTGCTTTTAATGATGATGATGATGATGACGATGATGGTAGTAGTAGTAGTAGTAGTAGTAGTAGTAGTAGTAGTAGTAGTAGTGATGATGATGATGATGATGATGATGATGATGATGATGATGATGATGATGATGATAATAATAATAATAATAATAATAATAATAATAATAATAATAATAATAATAATAATAGCTGATACATACGACCAGTATCTGTAGTCAGGACATCCAAATGGAATTTGGAATGGAAAAGTGCGCACTGTTAGATATGAAAAGGAGGAAACTGGAGACAGTAGAGGGCATGGAACTGCCTAACTAGGATGAAATCAGGGCACTAGGCGAACATGAAAGTTATAAATACTTGGGAGTTCTGGAAGCAGACACCATCAAATCTACAGAAATGAAAGAGAAAATTGGAAAAGAATACCTAAGAATTACAAGGAAACTCCTAGAAACGAAATTATATAGCAGAAACCTAGTAAAAGGAATAAACACCTGCGCAGTATCACTAATAAGATACCCTGGAAAATTCATAGACTGGACTAAAGAACAACTCAGGCACCTTGACCAGAGGACTAGAAAATTAATGACCATGCTCAACGCACTACACCCAAAGGACGATATGGACAGACTTTACGTAAAAAGAAGCTAGGAGGAGAGAACTTATAAGTATAGAAAACTGCGTGGAAGATACAAAAAAGAGCTGGAGAAATACATAACTCAAAACACAGAAAGACTGATCATCCCAGCAAGAGATACTACCCCAATTAACAACTTAGGGAGCACTGAAACCAGAAAGAAAAAGACAAGAAAAGAAAAGTGGGAAGAAAAACATCTACATGGACGTTTCAACAGAATGACACGAGAAAAGACCAACCAACATTCCCGGACATGGCTAAGAAAACGACACCTGAACAGAGAAACGGAATCCCTACTAACAGCGACACAGAACAATGTGATTATGACTAACTACATTAAAGTGAAAATAGATAAAACCCAGGGAAACAGTAAATGCAGAATGTGTGAACAAAGAGACGAAACAGTAAACCACATAATAAATGAATGCACCAAACTAGCCCAAAAAGAATACACGTACAGACACGACTACGTAGGGAAAACAATACACTGGGAACTGTGCAAACATCTGAATTTCGAGCATACAGACCAATGATACTGGAAAATGAAACTCACAAAATACTTTGGGACATAGCGGTACAAACAGATAAACTCATACAAGCAAGGAGACCGGATCTCATAATAGTCGACAAGAACGAAAAATTCTGGCAAATTGTAGACATTGCCATTCCAGCAGACCACAGAGTGAAGATCAAAGAGACGGAAAAAAACGAAGCAAATACACCAGGCACATGGAAGTTACAATAGGAAGAAAACAAAACCACAGGGAGAATGCCACGACACGAAACAGGGAACAGCAACTGCAAGAAATATCATAAGCTGCCCCCAAAAAAGAAAATTACACCGGCGTTAGCTGACGCTACACAAAATATTTGTAGAGTGTCAAGGAGGATAAGAGGATCGAAGAGGGACAGCACTAACTGCACTAACAGCACTGGAAGAGTTCAGAGAGTGCTGGAACCCTGGGGAAGCTTATTACCACCCAGATCTCAGCAGATACAATGGTTGTTGCCAGCGGGAAATCAATGGTAGGTGGCTGTTGAGATACCGCAAAGTCATTTGCAGTTGTGATCGAAAAGAGATGGAGAGTACTGGAAATCTGGGGAAACTTGTTGTCACTCAAACTCCAAGAAACACCACAGGTTGTTGTCGGTGAGCAATCACTGACGATGACTTGTGTGTTAACTCATAATGAGTGGAAATAATAATTAAAATTAAAAACTACCCCTGTGACAGGACCGCAGGTAAAACAATCTTAGGCTTAGTGTTGGCACAGACACAAAACTATGAAAAATGTCCAGTAACCAAAATCAAAGCCGTTGAAATTAGAAGAAAGATTTGAGTGTCATGACAGGTGCGTCTTCGTTGGCCAACATGGAGGGCTCGGTCCGCATCCTGTGAATTTTGGCTTCTGTTAATTTCAGTAGCAATTATATCGCTAACCAAAACAGGTAAGCGACCCTTCAAATTCCAGGTACGATAATAACACGAACCAAACACTAAAAAGCAGCAATGAAAAAAACTCAGCGGAAGAAATGGGCTAATCAAGACAGATCCTCAAGACTGGGTGATTATCAGAGCTGGAAGTAATGACAATCAAAAAGAAGATAAAGGGCGTAACAGATCAAGAAACAGCCCTTTAGTGAAAAACCGCGGATAGAAGACTGGCAAAACATTAACTTTGAAACCTAGGAGACCGAAGAGTACGAAATTACAGAACTCACTGACGAAGTAGCAAGAGAAGTTAAAAACATCAAACGATTTATGAACGAGGACCCTACACCTAAGAACGAAGAATCGAAGAAATTAAAACTAGAAACAGAAGCGGTAAACAAACTTCTCCTATACATCTCAACAGGCACTATCACAAACCTAAACAATTTAATATATGCATGGGGCAAAATCAGTAAGCATGAAAGTAAAAACAGAAATAAAACAGACCAAAAGAATGGACTGACAAAGCCTAGATAGAAAATTAGACTGGAACCCCAAATCACCAAACTTCGAAAAGAAGCTAAACCCGTAAATAAGATGAAAGAGAACAGGTAACGATGGAAGAAGGGAAATGCGACTAACAAGGAAAGAGTAAATAAGAAACATGAATCACTAAAACAAAAGATAACAGAAAAAAAAGAAGACTGAAACGATTATAATACAAATCGGAGCAGTAGAACAGTACAAACAGAACAAGACCTTTGAAAATTACGAAAGCCTATGTTATCAAAACTTAAACAAAGGAAGAACAAAAACAGAAAAACCGGACCCGACGGAAACAAAGCACTTCTGGAGAAAAATATGGAGAAAGCCTCAAAAGCACAACAAAAATGCCAAATGGTTGAAAAACATGAAAGAAGAACTTCCGGAAATTGAAGAAGGAATAGAAAAAAATAATGAAGAAACACTGAAGACAAGCTTAACAAAAATGGCAAACTTTAAAGCGTTAGATCACGATGGAATACATGCATACTGGTTTCAAAAATTCACGACCCTACATGAAAGGCTAACGTAAAACTGAGAGGGTGTATCCACAAAACTGAAATCCAGTAATGAAGGTAGAGGTACTCGTCAACGTCACCACAACGAACATCGATCGATCAATCTCAAATCTTGAAAACTTCAAACTTCAAACTCAATGTTCTCTCTTAGCTCTGACTGCCGTCTTCCATTTTCTTCCTTCCATTTACATCAACTAGTCCCCACATATGCTAATCAGCTGCGCCAACATAGGGCCACCTCTGCAAAAAGAATCCCCCACTCTGGCGGGTGTACAATCTTTATACACGAAGCATCACATTCTCTTCTCGAGCGGTAGGTGTTGTTCTTTATTGTCACACTCCCCCTGATCGTATAATCACACAAGTGACAGTGGGTGACTGGTCGTTTCACCCTAGTACTCCTCCGTAGTGTTACATTTATTTCTTCCTCTCTGACTAACGTGTCAGAATTACCAGGATCTGAACTGGTAATAGAATCAGGCAGCTCAACCAAAGTAGATCCGACTTTTCCCTCACTCTCAGACGTAGAACCACTACTACGTGTATCGGAATCTGGTTCTCTCTATTAAGGACACTCTGATTATGTACTATAGCTGTTGTCCACTACCGATGCTGAACCTAGACGTGGACGCACGTCTCCCACATTCAGAGATGTGTCATTAACAACCACCGATTGTGGACTTATCACTCCGGTGATATGACCTGCTCTGAATTTCGGCATGCAAGGTCCTGGCGGATTCTTCACCCAAACTATGCTCCCCTCTTTATAATGTGTAGCGATTCTTTGGTTATCCGGATGGGACACCACATTAACCCCATTTTATTCTGGTATGAATGCAGCAAATTGGCTGGTGCTGACGAGGCGGACACATAATTCTTGGGCGTAATGTTGTCCCAATACACACCCTCCATAATTAGACAGCTTTTTCGTAAAACAATCCGTTTTACTGTTCTATGACACTTTTCTATGATGCCATTTCCTAATGGCCTGTATGAACAGCGTCGTCGGCAGTTGACACCACATTTATTCATGAACTGTCTATATTGTTGACTACAGAAGGCAGTGTCATTATCAGACAAAATCTCGGCTGGGGGGAGGGGCATGTTAAAAAAAAACGGATTCTAATTGCCCGATCAAATGTGCAGAGTATTTCCATTGTAGCGACTGCCAAATTGAAAACTGCGTGTGGCAACAATCAATCAGTGACAAAAATGGCAACTTTTGTAGTCCGTAATGTTCATGCCTAGCCAGTTTCATACTTCATGCACACTGAGACCTCCGTTTTCCCAACACACTAGGGCTTGGTCTATCGTATTACATTCCACACAATTCAGAAATACTGCTCTTACTACGGAAGGGTCGATTCTATGCACAAAATTTAATGTTCATCTGACTCCAGGATGCCCACTATGTCGATGAACCTCGTTCAGCTGTGGCAAGATACCGCACTGGCTGTATGGGTTCAATCTCTCTCTCTTCACATCATTGAGCGACCGCTGTGGAACTCTTGTCAATGAATTTGCTCGATTTTGGCCAGATCTAACTAGTGCTACATCAACCGAAATATTATACTCTTTTACACGTGAAATTATTGTATCCAGTCTTCGACTTATGAGCATCACGCTTGCGACCTTGGTGCTCAACCGAGACTTTCCCGTGAGCGCATTGGTCACTTAGGGATACACCCACAGAGAGTCCGTTTTTTATGTGTTACACATTGGTCTTCTATTTAAACGCGAGGTTTAATCCTTTTAGCACAGCATCCAGCTCTGCCACGTTTAATGTTGTGTATCTTTTGTGGGTCATAACAAGCATGCATCCTCAATAATAGCTCCATCGACGTCAAGAGTCATGCTCACAGCCAGCTAGCTTGCATCCACCCACACATCCAGTTCCTTCGTGTCCACGCACCACTTTCCTTGGACGGAATCTGATTGATGTACCCGGACAAATATGTCTGCTATTATACACTTCAGAGAAGCATCGTTAACCTTGCCATCCCAGCCCTGTGTGACAGTTGTATCAGGACGTTTGATAAATCCTGTCGCCACTCGAAGCCATCCACACACAGGAACGGATCACATGAATTTTTCACACATGGAGAAGATACATCTTCGTTTCATGCTAATAGGACCGTCCACAGTACTGCTTCCTCGCCCCCATCGCAGTCGACCATGCTCCTCTCAAACTTCTAATCCCAGCATTCTTGCACTATTTTTGAAGCTTTTCGGAATCCTTACTAATGAGTCCATGCGGATCCAGATGCTTCCTCACGGATTTTGTCGACGCCACGCCCTCATTGATATATATATATATATATATATATATATATATATATATATATATATATATATATATATATATATATATATATGTCGACGGTGCTCTTCTTATTTTCTCATCCTTAGTTAACACATCCTCCAGCACAGCCCGCATTACCAGAGGCGCCACATTTAATCCTAATCATAACTTAGTTAGACAATATCACCAGATAGATCTTTCACATGGATCTACATGTATGCCTTCCTGAGGTTCAGAATGGATATATTCGTTCCTGTCTGTCTCCACTCTCACATTTTCTCTTCTCAGACATCTGCACCGCCAGTGAATGCATCAATGTAGGTGTTTATACATTACAGGACGTACCTTATTTGTATTGGTCTGCAGCACGGCTATCGGTGATATTAGTCCGTTAGGAGAGCCAAACTCCTTCCCAATATATGGCAGCAACTAACCGTCGTTTATCCAAGTCTGCAACTCGCGTTCATAATCCTTCCTCAATTCAGTAGACATTGGATATTCAGAAATTTCAGATTCCAGTTTCTCTGGTGCACGACACTCTGACTATTTCCGCTCGTCAAATTTTGTGACAAAATCAGCTTCATTAATACACAGCGCTGCACATATGGGTTGTGTCTTCCAAAACTCAACACTTCCAGACTGCGTGATGCGAACACCGCCGAGTAGCATGTCAAAATCAAGAGAGTTTCCTTGCATAACCAGTACATTGATAGCGGCAACGTTTCCAGTCTATGTAATAATCCTGATAGTACCACTTCCGCAGCAGGCTTGCGCGAGGCTGGTCAATGTAGTTACCGCCATCTCCTGCCCTGACCACGACTGACATAGCTTTGCGCTCAAGACGGAATGTGAGAACTCAGTTCTGAGGAAAGCCAGCATGGTGCATCATCAACATAAACTGTAATGATAGATAGCGCTGAGTTTACATTCTGACTTGGAGAAAGACTGGCGCTGATGTCTCGTTCCCAACTTCTTTTACCGGACAATCTCTGGCCAGTCCCGTTGCGCCAATAACAGCGTTGACGGGTGGTCTGTCTCCTTTGTGCATAGTCTCTCGCAAAATAATACGGGCGATTGCATTTATAACCCTTATAATCAGATTGGACCATGCCCACAGGTGGTTGAGTGATTCTGGCAGGCTTTGCTGCAACCATGACTGGTTCCCTCACTTCAACACTGACTTTCGTCAATGCTCGAACTCGAGCCAACAGCTCTTCTAGGGACAGATCATCTACTCTGGAGGAAGATCGCAACAACGTTTTCACATGGCCAGGAATCCATCGTATAAACACGAACACATTCCCCAAAATAGTACTGACAGTTTCCGCAAATCTGCCAAATACACATCTACGATCTCGCCTACATGCAACACACGTGCCTCGAACTTCTCATGTGCCGTAACTCTGTCATCGGCAAAAGCAGTAAATAGTGTTTCTTTAATCCGTGCTGCATCGGATTTCTCTTCTTTAGTTAGTTGTTGGTAAACTGCCCCACCCCTGTTAGTTGAAGTGGGATGACATGATCAAACCGCTTCACTCCAGATAAGTCACACATTAATTCCACTTTCTCAATGCATTCAACGATTGCTCCATTTCAATCAAAGTCAGTAATGATCTTTAAGTCGAAACGGCTGCTCTTTTTAGACCGAAATAGCTTGTAACCCAGTAACGAAGATAGAGGTACTCTTTGTCAACCTCACCGAAACGAACACTGACCGATCAATCCAAAACTTCAAACTTCAAACTCAATCTTCTTTCTTAGCTCTCCCAGCTCTGACTGTCACCTTCAATTTTCTGTCTTTTATATGCTAATCAGCTGCGCCTTCTAAACGTCACCCCTGCGAAGAGAATCGTTGACGGATGTACAGTCCCGACATACGAAGCATCGCATTCTCTTCGTGGCCGATATGGGGGTGTTCTTTATTGTCACAAAAACAGATATACCAGAATGGATGACCAAATGATTCTTCCTACGTGAATACACAACGACGCCGAAAATTGAACGATTCCAAGCAACTGCAGACGAATAACCAACAATGTGGAAAATCCTAACGACACAACTGAGAGATGAGATCTACCACTCTATGTTAATCGTGGTATATATTATCAAAAAAGGGTAAAAAGCAGGAAAAGGAACTTTGCCATGGCATGGATTGACTACAAGAAAGCCTACGACAGAATCTGTCATGGATAATTGAATGTTTAAGGATGTATAAGATATCCGAAAATATTATTAATATCAATTAGACAGAAATGTGAACATGGATCAGTATCTGGCATCTGGAGGACAACACCTGGCTGACAAGAATACAGAGAAGCATCTTCCAAGGAGACTCTCTATCACCACTACTGTTTATCATAGCCATGATGACGCTGACACAGAACAAAGAATAAATTACCATATGTATATAGACAACTTGAAGCTATTTGCAAAAAGCAAAAAGGAACTTGAAAAGCTAATAAACACGACAAGAATCTTCAGCCATGACATTCAAATGGAATTCGGAATGGAAAAGTGTACACAGTTATAGATAAGAAGGAGAAACTGGAGACAGCGGAGGGCATGTAACTGCACAACCTAGTGGAGATGAGGGCTCTTTGCGAACATGATAACTATAAATATCTGAAAGTTCTGGAAGCAGACATCAGCAAATCTACAGAAATGAAAGAGAATATTGGAAAAGAATACACGGAAACTCTTAGAAACGAAACTATATAGTAGAAATCTAATTAAAAGAAATAAACACCTCGTCGGAAGTATCACTAATAAAATACTCTGGACCAGTCATTGACTGGACCAAAGAAAAATTAAACAGAAGACGAGGGAACTAATGACCATGCACAATGCACTTCACTCGAAAGATGATACTGACCGACTCTACATGAAAAGGAATAATAAAAAAACTATGTTGAAGTTACAAAAAAGATTTGGAAAAATGCATAACCCAGAACACAGAAAGAATGATCACCGCAGCAAGAGACACCGTCAAAATGAACAATACAGGAAGCAGCGAAACCAGAAACAAAAAGAGCAGAAAAGAAAAGTGGGAAGAGAAACAGCTATATAGACAATTCGTAAGCATAACAAGAGAAGAGAACAACGAAAACACATGAAAGGACAATTTAACAGAGAAACGGAATCGCTACTGACAGCTGCACAGAACAATGCGATTAGAACCAACTATATCAAAGCTAAAATAGATAAAACGCAGAAAAACAGTAAATGTAGACTATGTAGACAAAAGGACAAAACGGTAAATCACATAATAAGTGAATGCAGCTAACTGGCCCCAAAAGAATACAAGAACATACACGACTGTGTGGGGTAAACAATACACTTGGAACTATGCAAACGACTGCATTTTAAACATGTAGATAAATAATACAGACACAAACCGAAAAAAGTACTGGAAAACGAAAACCGCAAAATCATCTGGAACATCTTATCCAAGCAAGGAGACAATAATAATAATTAACAAGAAGGAAAATATAAATTGTATATTTTGCATTTCCAACAGACCACAGAGTAAAGATCAAAAAGACGGAAAACCGAAGAAAAAAAACACGGAACCTGTCCAGAGAACTGAAAGAAATATGAAACATGAAGAAAGTCAAGATAATAATAATAAAGCTAATTGTAGAAACTCTACTAACAGTCCCGAAAATAACTGGGAAAAGACTAAGAGAAATTGGAATCAAAAGAAAGAATGAGACTATACAACGAACAATAATGATGAAAACAGCTGAAATCTTTAGGAAAACCCTCAAATATGGCAACCAACCCACATAAACTGCGACAGAGGTAAAACAAAAAGATGGACGGAACACCACATGAACCCAAGGGAACTGAAGCTGCAAGAAATCTTATAAACTGTGTCCCTAACCTCGGGAGACTTGTTGTCATGCAGACTCCAGGGAACACTACTGGTTTTTGTCAGTGAGTAATCACTGGTTATTACCTGTGTGAAAAGTCCTAATGAGTACTTAATAATAATAATAATAATAATAATAATAATAATAATAATAATAATAATAAGAAGAAGAAGAAGAAGAAGAAGAAGAAGAAGAAGAAGAAGAAGAAGAAGAAGTAAAATTCACGACCCTGCATGAAAGACTAGCGCAGAAACTGAGTGGATGTATCCGCAAAACAGACGTACCAGAATGGATGACGGAAGGAAGAACAACATTAATACAAAAAGACCCCAAAAAGGGGACGACCCCCAGCAACTACAGACCTATAACATGTCTACCAATAATGTGGAAAATTTTCACAGCACAACTGAGAGAACAAATCTACCAATCCCTGGACAAACGTGGACTGCTCCCCGAGGAACAAAAAGGAAGCCGGAAAGGACAAAGAGGGGCACATGATCTACTATACATTGATCAAAAGACCCTGAAGGTGGTGAAGAGCAAACAAAAGAACATAACCATGGCATGGATTGACTACAAGAAAGCCTACGACAGAATCCCCCAAACATGGATAATTGAATGCTTAAAAATATACAAGATACCAGGCCGGATTATCAATCTCATCCAGAAAGGAATGGAAACATGGAGACTAAAACTGACAGCCGGAGGACAACACCTGTCTGAGATAAAAATACAGGGAGGCATTTTCCAAGGAGACTCTCTATCACCACTATTGTTTATAATAGCCATGATGCCACTCAACTACATACTCAGAAAGTGTGATGCCGGATACAGGTTTACGGATACAGAACAAAGAATAAACCACCTGATGTACATGGATGACCTTAAACTGTTTGCAAAAAACAAAAACGAACTGGAAAAGCTGATAGATACAACCAGGATATTCAGCCAGGATATCCAAATGGAGTTTGGAATAGAAAAATGTGCACTGCTAGAGATTAAAAGAGGAAAACTGTAGACGACAGAAGGTATAGAACTCCCCAACCAAGAGGAGATGAGGGCGCTAGGAGAACAAGTTAGTTATAAATACCTGGGAGTTCTGGAAGCAGACACAATCAAATATACAGAAATCAAAGAGAAGATTGGAAAAGAATATCTACGAAGAACAAGGAAACTCTTAGAAACTAAACTATATAGCAGAAACCTAGTAAAAGGGATAAACACATGGGCTGTATCACTAATAAGATACTCTGGACCATTCATAGGCTGGACCAAAGAAGAACTCAGGCACCTTGACCAGAGGACTAGAAAACTAATGACTATGCACAATGCATTGCACCCAAAAGACGATACGGACAGACTCTACATGAAAAGAAATGAAGGAGGTAGAGGACTGGTAAGTATAGAAGACTGTGTGGAAGACACCAAAAAAGAGCTGGAGAAATATGTAACCCAGAACACGGAAAGACTGATCACCACGGCAAGAGACACCAGCCCAACAAACAACTCCGGAAGCACTGAAACCAGAAACAAAAAGACAAGAAAGGGAAAGTGGGAAAAAAAACGACTATATGGACGCTTTATAAGACTCACAAGCGATGAAGCCAATGAGAACAGCTGGGCATGGCTAAGAAAAGGACACTTGAACAGAGAAACGGAATCTCTGCTGACGGCCGCACAGAACAATGCGATCAGGACAAACTTCATTAAAGCAAAGATAGATAAAACCCAGGAAAACAGCAAATGCCGATTGTGTGGACAAAGAGACGAAACGATAAATCATATAATAAGTGAATGCAGCAAGCTAGCCCAAAAGGAATACAAGAACAGACATGACAGCGTGGGGAAAGAAGTACACCGGGAAATGTGCAAACAACTGAATTTCGAATATGCAAAAAAACGGTACAAACACAAACCAGAAACTGTACAAGAAAACGAAAAACACAAAATCATATGGGATATGAATGTACAAACAGACAAACCCATAACAGCAAGGAGACCGGATATGATAATAATCAACAAGGAAGAAAAATCCTGCAAAATCGTAGACTTTGCCGTTCCAGCGAACCACAGAGTGAAGATCAAAGAGACGGATAAAAGAAGCAAATATACTGAACTTGCCAGAGAATTGAAAGGAATATGGAACATGAAGAAAGTCAGTATAACACCAATAATCATAGGAGCACTAGGAACAGTCCCCAAAAACATGGAGAAAAGACTAGGAGAAATAGGAATGAATAGGATAACTGAGACCATACAAAGGACAGTAATGATCAAAACAGCTACAATCCTGAGAAATGTCCTCGAATGCGGAAACCAACCCACATAAGCAACGAATGGAGAACAAACACATGGAAGCACAAGACAACAGAACCGGGGAAAATACAACCGCGAGAGAGAGGCGCAAGCATAGGCTGACACCACGACAATTATGGACAGTGGGTCGAGGAGGGAAAGCACAAACCAGACCTCCACTGGAAGAGCGCGGACAGCTCTGGGACCTTGGGGAGGCTTGTTTCCACCCGGGCCCCAGAGGAGACCAATGGCCCTTATCAGCGGGAAATCGGTGGTAGGTGGCTGTTGCGATACCTCAAGGTCATCAGCGGTGATGAACGAAAAGAGGTGGAGCATACTGGAAGTCTGAGGAGACTTGTTGTCACTCAGACCCCAGGGAATACCACAGGTTGTTGGCAGTGGGTGATCACTGACGATGACCAGTGTGATAACTCCTAGTGAGTAAATAATAATTGATAGATAGATAGATAGATAGATAGATAGATAGATAGATAGATAGATAGATAGATAGGTTTGGTTTGGTTTCTTTTACGGCATAGCAACCAACTATGGGTTATGTAATGCCGAAGATAGATAGATAGATAGATAGATAGAT
The DNA here is from genome assembly GCA_963556195.1 of Sepiola atlantica. Taxonomy (NCBI): domain Eukaryota; kingdom Metazoa; phylum Mollusca; class Cephalopoda; order Sepiida; family Sepiolidae; genus Sepiola; species Sepiola atlantica. The sequence goes on from OY744524.1 coordinate 52,033,485, forward strand.
AGATAGATAGATAGATAGATAGATAGATACGTGAAAAAATAAAGATGTTAAGACAACCGGAAATGGGAGAAAACTATGTGTCACGGTTGAATAGTAAATAGAGCTATTTATATAATTATTTTTATTCATACAGACATGTACAAAAAAACGCTACACTGGCATGTCGATGTTATCGATCATTAGTTATTAAAACCAAGATCTCATCAGGAGGAAAAGTCTGATCTTTCACTTAGATGTTCATATTGCAAAAGAAAGGAAAGTTAAAGGAAAAAATCTAAATTCAAAATCAGCAGGTCACATGGTCAAATTTAAAATAATTGAAAAGAAAAACATTTGTAACTTTTAGTTGAAGAGTTTATAGAAGTTGGTTTATTTATAGCACTGGTATCGTATTTTTAAAGGTGTCAAATTGTAAGTTCAAAGTGAGGAGTGGGAAAGTTGCTAGGTGTCGAATTGTAAGTAAAGAGGGAGAAGTTGAAACGCCTGGTCTTTGTCCCAGAGTGGTTGATAAGCGGAAAATGACTCGCCTTCTCAACCATTTCCAGCGGACTACACGGAAGTTGGCCACGAACTGTCAGACGTCTTACTGTCTTGAAAGTTTAAAAGATTTTGTCTTTTTACTTATATTACTTCTGATATGGTTTCTTTTTTATGAATCATTTCCTAACGTTGTTCGGGCTATCGGATCTAGAAGGGGGGGGGACAGATTTTCAATTAAATTCAATTCTGATACAGTCCACATAGAGCTGCTTATAAGAATGTATATATCAACCTTTCGCGTAAAAAGTTCGGTTTTCCGAAAAGGTAAGAACTTAAATATATTTGTTCTTGTACATTAAATATATCAGATTCCGGTACGCTTCGCGGACCTAAAGATGATGCAGGAAAATGACGTGCCCTCTATTTTAACTTGATTCTGAAGAGTTGAATCTGGTTGTGAAAAGTTTGTTTAATTTTGATTTTCGAAAGTCAAACCGATTGAAATAGTTTGTGAGTTTATTAGTGTGAATATATTTCTGAAACAATATATATATATATATATATATATATATATATATATATATATATATATATATATATATATATATATATAAATATTTGTTATTGTTTATTATCTATGGACGTATACGTTTCGTCTCTTTTCAATCAAGACTCATCAGTATAGAAGTAGGACTATTCACTACCGGTCACATGATTCGAAACCTGGATTACAAGTATTTTTCAACTCAAATCCAACGTCGTTAACCGTGCGGCCAATATTTGAATAACTGATAAACCATGATAGTTTAAACACATTTAAAGCGGCGATGGTGTCCAGGCATTCTACTACTATTAAGGAATGATGCATTATAAAGCAAATGACGTCATGCTGTGTTTGTACTACCACTAAAGTGCTCTACTAATTTTACGATGAGCGACAAATATGAAAATATTTGTTATTGTTTATTATATATATATATATATATATATATATAATGTTATATAGAGATATAATTTTTATGTATCAGTTTTCAGTATTTACTTCAATAGTGCTCGATACGTGAGTAGAGCTAGGTAGTAAGTTATGAAAATATGTGTATGGCAATTAAGCTACACAGAGGCTTTCGCGTTTCATCCCATGGGGCTAACATTTTAGCCTGACAATTCCCCCGGGGAGGAATCTAAGCCAAATGATGCTACATACAATTAAATGAAAACCATTTACCCATGTAGTCAAAAATTCTACTTTATTTTTAGACGTATATAAATTGAATTTTTACTTATGGGCACCTGTTCAGATACTACACTTCACCTTTTCTGTTGTCCGTCAGTGAAGGAGGAATCATTCTAAACTGGAGAAATTTAATTCATATCCCAATTTAGAGTGGTTCTTTTGGGGGAGCTTAATTTTCGGTGTCTAACTTTGCCCTCATGGGGAAGGAAGTATATAGGGACTAGCAGTTCTGTTAAAACATGCTTGTTTTTGTATTAAAACAATGATCAAGCATTGTTTTTTTGTGTCAAAAAGTTTATTGTGTGTAATAAAAGAGTGTTATATCTTTTGAATTTTCTTTTTACAGCCAGTTATCAGACATGGAAACTCAAAATCAAGCAAGAACTGACGCCAACACTCGGGCTTACGGTTAGTGTTAGGGTTAAGGGGGCGTTTGGGGGTGAAACTCGGACTTCGGGTTAATGATAGGGTTAAAGAATGGTTGTTTGGTGGCGGGGGGCTGTTTCCACCCGGATTTAGGGTTAGTGGTAGAGTTAAGGGAGAGTTTATTTTTAATCTCTCCTCCAAAAATAAACAAAATATTTATCTCCCTATCGTCTCCTCTCTCCCAAAAAATAAATATTCTGATTATATGCTCTTAATACACTATTTGGTTAGACACTGTCTCAGAAATACGTTATCGTTTTACGTTCAATTTTTATGCGAAACTGATCTGCCATTCTAAATACTAAAATAATTGTGTTTTCTCTTCCAGGTTTTCCGGATGTTCACACGTAATCACCTAAAAAGTAGAATCTCATTTTGGGGTGATAGGGTCTTAGCGGAAGGTCTTCTTTGTTTTTTATTGGAAAAACTTTTAAATGTTACCACTTTATGTATTGTATCCAAGATGTTGATAAACTCACTTGTATCATTTTTACCTATTTATCCACTGATGCCATTTTTATCTGTGCCATTTTTAGGTTCCATTTTTATCTAAATTCGTTATTATGATCTATAGATTTTAGTTTTACTGGTAGTTTAAAAACAATAAATATTTATCATTTTATCATTAGTAGTAGCAATGGAAAATTCAGTTAAAAAATCAAATTTTAAGCATCGTTTTTAGAATCGGAAATTCTGCTAAAATTTTTCCGCTTCCAATATCGATTCCAGTACCCCCAAAAGATCCGATTTTTCTGATTCCCGATTCCGATTAATTGTCCCAACACTAATTAAAATAGTGCAGAATTTCTAGATCACTGATATTTAGCTGGTGAATTTTTAGAATAATTAATTTTATTCGTAGGATATTTTTCAATAATATATTTCCGAAGAAATAATCAGTTAGCGGAGGTTGAATTCGTCGAGCCGTTTATTCAGCCCAAACTATGTCGATATTATTTTTCAAAAAAATTGCTCCCTGAGCAAAACCACTTCCTTTGAGTTTAATCCATTAACAGACTAACAATCACACTTCAACAATATCAGTACGATAATTTTGTAATGTGTTATTATTCTAATGGATATCGCCGAGCACTACGAAATCGGCTGTGCTGAGTTCAAATCCTATCGAATCTATTTGTTTAAATTCAAATATGATTGTCTACACGCACAAGATTTCGTTAAAATTATAACGTTGGCACAATGAACCATTTCCAATAGCTATTGTGTTTCGACATTAACTGAAAAGAGGTTGATATGTCGTGAAAGAAAAAACATGCTACCAATTCTTTTTCAGAATGATCAAGAATCTGGTTGAATAATATATCACCAATTATGGCCGGCGTGTTAAAATGAAATTGCAAGACATTCATTTTCATTTTGTTCTTTCTAAGCAATTTTGTGGGTTGCACAACATAAATTGTTGAATTTAAAAATTGCTGCATACGGACACACACACACACACACACCCCGTCCCGATAAAAACACATTCTCTACCTAGTTTACAGCTATATATTTGACTTTAAAACAAAAACAAGAACCTTTTTCAGTCAAGTGTAGTCTCACTATTTCCTATCTATATATATATATATATATATATATATATATGTGTGTGTGTGTGTGTGTGTGTGTGTGTGTTTGTGTGTGTTTGTGTGTGTGTGTGTAATATATATATATATATATATATATATTATACCCTTCTTCGGTAGAGCTTATTTGTAAGGATATCGCCAACTGCCATTAGCTTTAAGGCATAGATCATTGTGTAAAACTAATTCGAGCTCCTGACACTTGAGATATCACTTACATTCAGTTAGTGTCGTATGATAGCGCAGTGGTAGAGGCTGTAAGCTCGACGGTTGAGTTACAATCCAGGCTTGAGGCACTAACTGGTCTAGCCACACTGAAGAACTGTGATACAGTCTGTATGTGGATTAATATATATATATATATATATATATATATATATATATATATATATATATATATATATATGTTAGATTTGAATATAAGATACTAGATACTATATAATTATTTCCACAGAAACCATGATAGCTACAGACCGGAAACCCTAAACTCATTTGGGCTCATCAGTGGGACACGTCAGAACTCAGGAAGAAAACCGATATATATTATGATATATGCATGCAATATACATGATTTGTTTTTAATACAAAAAGGATCATTAGAAAAATTGAAAAAATAAAAAAAGGTATAATTAATTTTGTTATTTTTAAAAATGTTTGCTTATATATATATATATATATATATATATATATATATATATATCTAAGCAAACATTTATATAAAATAACAAAATTAATTATACCTTTTTTTTATTTTTTCAATTTTTCTAATGATTTTTTCGTATTAAAAAAAATTCATGTATGTTGCATATGTATCACGAATGTTTTCGTCTCGTATTGTTCAAAGAAAGATGTTGACAATTTAAATTCTGCGACGTAAGAATGAGCGTCACACGATAACATTGTATTAAGTTAAGCATTTTAAAATGATGTTACTGGTTTCATATGTAATGTTATTACTTGTGGGTTGTTGGGTTTTAATGAAAATAGCTTCGAGTATTTAAAAATAATTCCCAAAAGGGATTTAAACTTATAAATAGCATTTGTTCTTACTAATGTTTTATGGGTTGGGGTAAAGATGTTTTACTACAAAATTGTGGGTCTTAAATTTCTTATAGTAAATATATATATATATATATATATATATATATATATATATATATATATATATATATATATATAGAGAGAGAGAGAGAGAGAGAGAGAGAGAGAGAGAGAGAGAGGAGTATTAGAAGGCTATCACAATGCAATATATATATATATATATATATATATATAATCATCCACAGACAGCTGTTTCGTTGTTTCCCGACTCATTAGTGTACCTAGACGCATCGAGCGCATCAGCCCCGTGATTAGAACCCTGTGCATGCTAATCTGAAATATTGGAATTTTCAAATGGGATGGTGTTCCCATATTATGCCCTCTAAAAATCATTTAAAATACTTAAAATAAACTGAAATTTTGTTAATATTTATTAATTGATGCCTCATGGCTTTTGTTGAAATTTCTCTAAAATCGGAGTTATCTAGATTTTCACGAAGGGATTTCACTCCCTCTTTTCCCCCTTTGCATAAAACTAAATTAAACTTGCGCCAAAATTCATAATGATTGGTTAATTAGTTTAGGTGTGAATCGTATACATAGAAATATATAAGCCCTAACTTTATATAAATAGAGATAATTTTAAACGTACATTTAGCAAAAAAAAAGCGTTTCAGAGAACTGTTGTCGATTAAATGAGCAGAACTCCTCCTAGATTGTGATGTTCTTTAGCTTGTGTTCAGCCCAACTTCTTGCTTATCTTCCTTACATTAAACAATTACCTTGTGTTTAACTTTCGCCTCCGTAGGAAGACAAGAAAAGTGGTACATCTTGAAAAGAACAACACTGAAGAAAACAAATATCAACCCTAAATCTTTTGAGGCGCAGGTTACCAATCGTATGAAGGGGAGACATTTAATAAAACAAGATACGAAAGAAAGTTCGTGAAAAGATCAGCAAGAAAGGGAACGATTCAACCTGAAGACGCTACAGCGGATTTTCACGAATCCAATCGCTGCAAACGTGCATGCATGAGAAACGCTGAACTGAAATCTCAGATGCACATTCTTTATTAGATACAGACCTCGTACATCAATTAAATGTCATTATTACCATGAGATGCAAATCAGTGGCTATTTTAAGAGACCTCACGGGATTCATAAAAGCTCGATTCAAATGCTGTATCCGGGTGGCAAGCTAACTATACATGTAATCCATGCAATGAAAGATCTATAGTTTTCTCAAGTTTGAAAAGTAATCTACAAGACCACACAGGAAGCGTAGTCGTGCAATAAAAGTAGTGACCAAACATGCCTAACGAATAGACAATCATCTTATAAAACCGTATATACATATAAAATCGTATATATATATATATATATATATATATATATATATATATATATATATATAAACCGTATATATATATATATAAACCGTATATATATATATATATATATACGGTTTTATATATATATATATATATATATATATATATATATATATATATATATATATATATATATATATATATATATATATATATATATATATATCAACCGTCGGGAATTAGCTTCCTGCACTGAAGATTACGTAAGCATGAAACATCGATGTCTGTAGGTAATAAATGATTAATATTTATTTATAAATATCATATATATATATATATATATATATATATATATATATATATATATATATATATATATATATATATATATATATATATTTAAAGAATTGTGGTTACCAACGCTAGTGAAAAAAAAATTTTCAATAGTTATTTTAACATTTAAAGTTTTTTTTTAATATAATTTCATAACGCGTTTCGAGCATTTATCGTTTATTCATTATGCTCTCTTCACATGTAAATTCCATTTGATAAAAGTGTTTCATTTGAGAAAACATTTCATTTTTCTTTCATTTAAAAGTGTCTGTTCACTTTGACAGAAAAAAAATGTTATCTTGTTGAGATAGAAATATATTCTGTTTGGCCAGTGTTTGGTCATTTTAGTACATTTATGTATTAGGTTTTATTGCTTTAATTGCTGTTGGTCGAATCTGTATGGTATGTGTGTGGTCATTCCCGGTCATTCATGACGGTGTCCCTGCTGGGTTCACACATAAATGTGGATGTATGGGTGGTTGGGGGTGAGGATGTTTGCTTGGGTTTGGAGAGAGAGAGAGAGGGAGAGATGAGTAGAAAATAGGATGGGTAGGGGGGGAGAAAAAGTAAGAGAGGGGGAAGGAAGATTGAGGGTAGATAGAAATATAAATAGAATTATAGAAAGAGATATATATAGAGAGATAGATAGATAGAAAGATAGATAGATAGATACACACATTCATATTATTTTCTGCATGTATGCATGAATACACTCACATGGGGTATGTATTCGTTCCATGTGTGAGAGTGTGCAAATGCACACGTGTCCGAGTGCAGATCGGTTTTGTTTATACATGTGTTCGTACTTGTTTTTATATGTCTGTGGTGTGATTTGTTTTATGATTTATTTAATGGTGGGTTGAATTTGGATATGAAGATTTTTTCTTGTGTTAGGGGGTATGAATAGTCCTGAGTTTGGAAAATGGGCATTATCTGGAATTTTCCACTGCTGCATGAGTGTACATGTTTGGAGACATTTTTAGAGGTGCAGTTTAGATCCTTCTTTATTTTGAAGGTTTGTGTTGGATTTTTTAATGTGTATGTGTTAACCTTCAAAATAAAGAAGGATCTAAACTGCACCTCTAAAAATGTCATATATGTACTTGAATGCATAACATGTAAAAAATACTATATAGGTGCCACAAAAACATTCAATAATAGAGTGGCCCTCCATAAGAGCAATATTAAAATTCCAGAAAATAGAAAATTGCCTGTCTCCAACCATGTACACTCATGCAGCAGTGGAAAATTCCAGATAATGCCCATTTTCCAAACTCAGGACTATTCATACCTTCTAACACAAGAAAACGTCTTCATATCCAAATTCAACCCACCATTAAATAAATCATAAGACAAATCACACCACAGACATATAAAAACAAGTACGAACACATGTATAAACAGGAACCCATCTGCACTCGGACACGTGTGCATTTGCACACCCTCACACATGGAACGAATACATACCCCATGTGAGTGTATTCATGCATACATGTAGAAAATAATATGAATGTGTGTATCTATCTATCTATCTATCTATATATATATATATATATATATATATATATATATATATATATATCTTTCTATAATTCTATTTATATTTCTATCTACCCTCAATCTTCCTTCCCCCACTCTTACTTTTTCTCCCCCCTACCTATCTATCTACTCACCCATCCTCTTTTCTACTCATCTCTCTCTCTCTCTCCAAACCTAAGCAAACATCCTCACCCCCAACCACCCACACATCCACATTCATGTGTGAACCCAGCAGGGACACCGTCATGAATGACCGGGAATGACCACACACACACATACCATACAGATTCGACCGACAGCAATTAAAGCAATAAAACCTAATACACAAATGTACTCAAATGACCAAACACTGGCCAAACGGAATATATTTTTATCTCAACAAGATGACTTTTTTCTGTCAAACGGAACAAACATTTTCTCTGTCAAATGAAACAGACACTTTTAAATGAAAGAAAAATGAAATTTTTTCTCAAATGAAACACTTTTATCAAAGTGAATTTACATCTGAAGAGAGCATAATGGATAAACGATAAATGCTCAAAACGCGTTATGAAATTATGTTTAAAAAAAACTTAAAATGTTAAAATGATAAGATAATAAATAATTATTGAAAAAGTTTTTTTACTAGCGTTGGTAACCACAATTCTTTAAATATACTTTTTTCTCTCGTTGGAACTGCACTGATGCTACACAACCCCCTTTTCTCTCTCTCTCTCTTTCTCTCTCTCTCTCTCTCTCTCTCTCTCTCTCTCTATATATATATATATATATATATATATAAGCAAAAACTACCCGCCCTCCGTCGATTGGTCAAATACTCCCCGTTTATATTACTGAGTAATTCGAAATTGGTACTTTGTACTTTTCACCTTTATTATTAAAGAAAAAAAAATACGTAAAGAATATTAAAGAAAAATACTTTTTTGTAATTTAGAAAGATTAGAAGAGGTGTATTTATTTTCTATGACAAATTTTTAATTTATCATCATCATCATCATCATCATCATCATCATCACTACAAACATGTTACCTTTTGGCGAGGAGCAAAATGGTGTATCTGTACTGAATCTGAACTTAGTTTTTATGTTCTCTGTCAGTGAAGGCAATTGAAATGTTTCTTCCAATTCTAGAGTGCCCATTTTGGGGGAGCTGAGTTTTTCCACGTTAAATATTGACATTGTGCCTAACTCTGCTCTCGTGGGAGGAAGTAAATAGGAACAGCAACAGCAACAACAACAACAGCAACAAATTTATTAAAAATAATAAACGCATGTATTTTATTAACAGATTAGAAAATATTAATTCATTAGAAACTTAAAACTAAATAAATATGCAAATGAGATGCTGAGAAGATGATATGACGAACGAACTACATACCAAACGAGGGGTTAATGCCTGGGAGGATGATATCATGACGACAGAATAGATAGTACACTAACTTCCCCACACACAAAACTGGTAATCCTGATGAAAATGGTATCGTGAGTAACGAATGTATACTGTACGGCCTTCCCCCCCCCCCCGAAGAGTAGGCAATACTTGGGAGGAATGTATCATGATGAATGAAAATATACTACAGAGAATTAAATAAGCATAAACGTTTTTATGTCAATATAGTTAGATTAGGTTGAAAAAAACTTTTGAATTTATTTATTTAGATAATATAAAAATAACCACGGCAAGCTTCATTGTCCACGTGAAACGTCTAAATGAAAATTGTCTGGAAAAATATAGTTGCCACCTTTATAAACAAAGGAACAACGATAACTTTCATAATTTTCTAGTTTAAAAACTTGAGTTATAGTTGTTTCCTTAGCTAGTATTATAGTGAACGAACATATACTACACTGACCCCTTCCCCTGATATAGGATAATCTCATGATGAACGAACACTACTTCCCTCCACCCAAAAAGGAGGAAGTCATTCTTGCGTGGACGGTATGATGAGAACAGATCCGATATTACACTACCCCCACCATTAAAAGATATTCTGACTAAACCGAGTCTTGGGTTTTTTTCATTCTGGGAGAATTTTCCCTACACACCCTTCAAAACAAAGGAAGTAATTCCTGTGAGGGCAGTCTTATAACCACAGAACCGATACTACACTATACCGCCCATTAAAAAATATTCCAATTTAATCAATTAATTTTGGGGTTTTTTATGTAAAAATGCCTCGTCACAAAAATATATTTCATGGTTCTGTGGCCAAGATCAAAGTGTAGTATCTGTTCTCAACATCCAGCGATATTTGACACTTTACAAAAGTAAATTATCTTCCTTGAAAATGAAATTCTAAATAAGTTTTTAAACGCCATCATTTTTTTTAATAAAATCTCTTTATATTATTTTATTTATAATTATAATAATAGTACTATCGATAAAACGATTGCGTATGTAGAAGAAAATTTGACAATACAAAGTAGAAAGGTATATTACAGGATATTAATTTATTAAAACCTTAAAAATAAATAAATATGCAAATGAGCAGAATCGAGATTTGTTGGAGTGAGTTGGAGATGCCTATATATTGGGTATTTCAATATATTCTTATATCATTAGAATTAAATAATCCTAACGTGTTTTCATATTTATGTAGTTAGGATAGATGGAAAAGAACTTTCACATTATTTCAATTATATATATATATATATATATATATATATATATATATATCAATGGTATGTTAAATTCTGATGATCAAGTCTTCATGCATATTTTCTTACCGAAATTCAAAACAATTCAGTCAAATGACGGTCGTTTCGCGCACAAACAATCGGGAATAAACATGTAATGGAATATGGCTGACTGACTATGATAAAATCCTTGTTTGCATTCAGGAATGGGTTCTATGTAAGATGCACGTAAAATGTTTTCTGTGTATTTTTTAGCTCTGGGGTTTCTTTAGGGAGAGATCCTTTGTCGTCTGCTGAGCTGCATAAATGAAAGATCCTACATATTTATTCACGGTTGCGCAAAACGACCATTGAGTTACACTGAATTGTTTCGAATTTCGATAAGAAAAAATGAATAAAGATTTAGTCATTGGAATTTATAATACCATTGTTTACTTATATATGCTCTGTTGTTAGATGTTAACATTCATCGGGCTTCATCTTAAATAGTTTTATTCAATTTTAAAATATAGATACTCAAATATATATTTCCATATATATATATATATATATATATATATATATATATATATATATATATATATATATATATATATAGTACATGTATTGTATTAGTTTCTGTAGATGTAAATCCGTTGAAACTCAAATGTTTATAAAAAGTGCTCAATAACAAGTAGAGCTGTTCATAAGTATACATTTTTATTTATACAAACATTATTGGTTACATATGTGCATACATGTTTCGGTTGTACTCTTCGCAGAGAGTGAACCTCTTCAGATCAAAGAATACAGAGAAGTGGGATGGCATCCCACTTTTCTGTAGTCTTTGGTTTGAAGAGTATATGTATACTTATATATATATATATATATATATATATATATATATATATATATATATATATATAGCCTGATGATTACTTGCGTGAATGAAATATCGACGCCTCTGTGTTGCTTACTTGCCATATATATAGTTTTTCATACGACTACTACTAAGCTCTCATGACGCATTGAACACTGGATGCGTAAATACTGAATATATATATATATATATATATATATATATATATATATATATATATATATATATATATATATATATATATATATATATAGCATGTATTACAAGTTAGTTTTAAAAACAATAAAGTGCTCGCCTGTAGGTTACCCAAGAGCTCATATAAGATATGTTATATAAAAACTATATAGTATCTGCTGGATGTACTTGATTTTAACGATCTATTCATGCTGATTCTGGGCAGAATGCGGCTAGCTGAAACACATCGACTTGTCAGCACTTTTCTGTTAACGGAGACTCAGAGAGAAAAAATGGATGAGTTTATACTTATCCATTTTTTTTCTCAGCTTGAAACAGACGCTGTTCATTTTTTTTGCGTTTCTCCATAACAGATATTCTATGTTCATAAAAATCTGTCTCATGTTGTTTTTAATTTAAGCTTTTTTTAAATATTATTTTTATTTAAAAGACGTATTTATTAGTTTTGATTGTTTGTTTATAACTGTTGCCTTTCAGATGGTTTAGCTTAGAGAAGATGTTATTCTGCGGTATGGGTGGGGATATCCACAAACAGCAGTGACGATGTCTTCTTTTATTCATGCGAAAAATCAATGATAAAAAGCTGTTGCGAGAAGGCATAGTGATTTGCAACGGCTATCAGAAGAAGCGGAGAGTGCTGGAACTCTGGTGGGGGGGGGGGGGCTTGTTGTCACTCAAACTCCAAAGAACACTACATATCGTATTCAGTAAGCAATAACTGGCAATAATTCATGTAAAATAATTGTGCAGATGTCGCAAATAAAATTAATATAAATAGAACAAGAACCAAATTAAAAGCAGACAACTCTACTGGCGACGATACATGAAATCGAAACCGCTCGTAGCGCCCTTCTCCTATATATTCGACTCCCCTATAAAGAAAAAACTTCTCCAAAAAGATGTAAATTAAAGTTCGTGCGTCGAGGTATAGGCTTTGGGCCTAAACCCCAAAAGATGTCTAGATTTGATGATGATGATGATGATGATGGTAGTGGTGGTGGTGGTGGTGATGGTGGTGGTGGGCAGGCTTCTCACCCCGAAAACGTTTACTTTCCTCGACTTTGAAAGAGCACTCAATATTAAATTCATGGCGATTTAGATAAAATCACAAAAAGTGTTCAGCTACTTTTCACGAGCGTAGTTCTGTGGGGTAAATTAATTATTTATATTTTTATTCTCTAATTTACGCAAAAAAATGCCTAGCTCCGAAAGATAAGTTTAGCCAATGAAATCACTTTTTTTATTTACTATTTTTAATCAGCCAATCAGAATCGCGTTTACAAAATAAAAAAAAAACAAGATGGCGACCTCTCGCGCAGACGACGGGATAAATGTAAACATTGAACGAACGCATTGTTTCATTGTGCATGCTTCTATCGAATGAGAACATAATTGTATCATTTTCGGTGAAAAGATCCACTCGTTTCTTAAAATATCTTGATAAATGGAAGAGTTTGGAAGGATCACAAACAATAATCGTGAAAAATTACACAGCCCTTCGGGCGTCTTATCCTACTTAACAAGTGTGTCAATCAACGTCGTATGATCTCCAGGAAAGATCCATAAAGAAAATCAAGCATAACTATTTTGAATGAATTTGCTAACATTTGATTATTTGGTATCATTCCATCGGTACACTCTATGCTAGTTAAAAAAAAGAAGTCAGATTCTAGAGGGGGGATATTACACGTAAATAGACTGAAAGACTTGACGGTAAAAATAAATGAAACAAACAAAAATTTATATTAGATAAAACAGTTTCAAATGAAAATTTAACGTAAAATGATCACCCACTTCCGAAACAGATTCCGTTTTTAAGGACATGTAAACAGATTTTTTTAATCTTGGTCATTTTCTTAATTTCTCAGAAATCAAGTGTGAGTGTTGGGAGGGGTCTGCTAAGAATATCCATACTTTAATATTTCTTTTTACCGGCAATTTTTTCACGCTGTTTACATGGGTATGTGTCTGAGGGGGGGGGGGGTAATGAAAATGAACATTAAATTGGCCATGCCTCTACTCCATCCTCTAAAAATACTTGGCTAATATGTTCTTAGAACGCTATCTGGTGCGATCATTTTGTGTTAAATTTAAATGTGAAAGTAATTCTTCACTCTAAAATATTGCTGTTTCTTTTTCTTGTGCTTTTTGTTTTAATTTTTACCGTAAACCTTTTTTTCAGACTATCTACATATAATTGCCTAAAAATGTGGAATCTCACATTTTTTCTTGGGTGGGTGGGGGTCAGGTTTATGTCTACAGTTTTACCAAAATTAAAAAAATAACAATACAACATAAAATAGAAAAATTACGATGAATACAAAAAAAATGCAAAAAAGTAAGTTATCATTTTAAGTTAAATTTATGCAAAACTGATCCTTCACTCTAAATTCTAAAATAATTTGGCTTTTGTTTTATTTTTACCGCCAAGTTTTTCAGGCTGTTTACATTTAATTGCATAAAAAAGTAAAATCGAACTTTTTTGAATGAATTAGCATATGTGTATGGCTATAATTATACTGATTATTTGTCAAAGTAGCATTTGGTGGAGTTTCGGAATAGAGGTCGCATCGTTTGTTTGGTTATTAAAAAAACTGCAATTTATTGTTTCGTTACATTTAGAGCACAGTTATTGAAAATAAAATTAACGTGATGATAATTAGGCAAGCATTTTATCTTTTTAATATGTAATATGTAAATATTGAAATTTATTTTACGTTAATAAGAATGAAAACCTCCAACATTAAGCCTGTCTGGAGTTGTAGTCGAGAATTGGGGTTGCGATCCTAAATTCGGTTTCGACTTATGCTACAGAAGTGATGGTCGAGATCCTTACTATGCCTAATGGCTAAAAAAATAAGCTTGAAGTTCACTTAGACATCATCGTCATCATCATCATCATTTAATGCCCGTTTTACATACTGGCATTGACTTCCAAACTAACTTATCTCTGGCTAGGTCTTTCTATCGTTGGAAATGTGTAATCTTCCCTTCATTCAGAGATATATAAGCAATGTCTAGAAGGCGCATTCACTGTCCAAAGGAGTGATAATGTCTTTGCCACAATTTTTTGTGACCAAACGATGGAGCAAACTGAGACTCTAAATCAAAAGGTGATATAAGAGGTTTCAGCAGTATCAACAGGTGGATGTGGTCCCATCATGCTAGAGGATCCAGCATCTGTGAATGTGTAGCCATGGTTGGCAAGGAAACTCCATCAGATCTCCTACCAACTCATATGAAACGTGACAAAGATGATGTTGAGAATATGATCTACACATTAAACCCATTTGACTATGAATAAAATTAGGTGATCCATATTGCATCAGATGTTACAACTCAATTTGTTCAAACTAATCTTCATTCCGCAAATGCGAGAAATAAATCCGAGTTAAAAGTTTTGTGGAGAGCGTCTACAAACAGAAAAAAGTGAACTGTTTTGCTAACATAAAAATGCATCTGACGACATTCACTAGTGTGTCTAAATTATCCAGACATAATTTACATGGAAAAGACATGACTTTGAAAGTTAACAGAAACCTTCTAGCAATATTGGTTGTGATCGGCAAATATAGAAAAATAAACTTACAAGAGCAACAGTCCTATTTATTCAGTTCATTGCCATTGTCACTTGTAGATTCTCAAGGATTCCTAGTTGAGAGCAACGAGGTTAACTTACTGCATGCACTTGAAAGTCTGCATCAAAATTCTAATCCAAGACCCCAATTATAGCTGGCATATATGTAGTGGATGGCATAGCATTGCTATATCGACTTAATGTCAACAATCTACATGGATAGAGAACATTTATCAACGTCTCTCTTGTAATCTTGAAGCATCTTGTAAATTGAGAAAAACACTATAGTTCACAATAAATTCACTTTGTGACCGACACGTACCAGCAGATCTCTATCAAGAATCCTGAACGGGCCAAAAGATAAGCTAGTGGTTCTCAGGTGATACGAATCCATGGCCAATCTCTTCTTCAGCAGTTGAATAAGTTTCTCTCAGTTGGAGAGAACAAGGAGTCACTGGTAAAATACCGTTTTAAGACATTGTCCAATGTTTTAACATCATTATTAATAGGAATGAAGGTGTGGTTTGAACACAATAGCAAATGCTATTTATTCTCACCTGGAAAGCATGAAAATCATGAAGTCACCGTAGTAGAAGAGACAAGACTCTGCTTTTCACATGAAGAAACAGATACAAATATTTTTACATGCATCTTGAGCAGCCAGTAAGTGAGCTAACATTATTATTGTAAGCCTTCTTTTATTGCCGCATCGTTGTGGTTCGCATACGTATCGTTTTTGACATGGAAACTATCAATGTATGTAGCAATTGGGTTCCGACTATAGACAGGCGTTTTGTGTTCTTAAGCATACTAGCCGTTATGAGAGACGCGATATGGAAAACTTGTATGAAGGCAGTCTACAGAGCTGAGATCTTCACTTCTCTCGACCGTATTGCGATTTTCAAATATTACCTGAGAGATCGCATTAAGGCTAAGAGGGGGAGACTCTTCGGCAGATTTTGGTAAAAGGTGGGTGAGAGGTGCGCGACTGTGTAGAGTGACAGGAGCTAGGTTGGACTGGTATTTAGACGTACCTTAGGTACAGGATAGCAGTGCCGAGATACGTGTCGTCGACAGAGACATCAGAATGTATGAAACGGTAACAGGGGCCAAAATTAACTGTGACAAGTCTGTGGTGCCTGGCGGGGTGTATACCTACAGGGACTTTTCAGCTAGACTGACTGGCCTTGCAAGCTACTCGGCGTCTGGTTTAATCCTGATCTTCAGCTGGAGAAAAATTGGTCGGAAGTATTGGAAGCGATTCGAACTGCAACTGGTTTGTGGATCCGTAGAAATAATTCGTTAAAGGGGAAAGCGGAGGTGTGTTGCCTTCACATTTATCCGATCATCGTATATCGTCTATCAGGGCTTCCAATCCCGTCGGATACGCTGCTTGAGATGCAGTGAGCTCTTTTCAAGTTTGTGTGGCTTGGTTAGGCCCCTATTGTCTGTCGCAAGATTTGTTATCTGCTGTCTGGGTATGTCAAACGTCGAGATTCGACGTCATACACTTTGGCTTTTTTATCTAGATCGAATAAGTTCACAAACTGAAGTAAACGGTGGCTTCTGGAAGGAAGACACTAAGAAAGCCTCTTCGGCTTTAAAAAGTGTGCACTTGGATGAGGGGAGGCACACAGGTTGCCCTGAGGCGAGTGCTCCTTTTATCGCGAATGTAGACACGCCTTGAAGTTCCTTTTACGAGTGAAAGAAAGCCTCTCTGACACCCAACTGTTGTCCCGAAAGGCATTATATCGTTCGAGATGACAGGATTGAGGGGATCGCTTTGGCGAGGGGGGATGCTACGCTTAATCTGGCCTTGGGCGCCTGGGTTATGGTTTTTCGATAATGACGAGGCAACACTAACCTGGCTGATGATAAGAAATGCTCTCTGGGTCGGTAGGAAGCTCCATTCAGCTGGCTTGGTGAGTTCACCGACTTGTGTTTGATATGGTGATGAAGATGAGACCGTGAGTCACGCCTTCTTTTATTGCCGCATCTTTGTGCCGCTGATTAGGCTTGTTACACGTCTCATAGTTCGCATACTTAACGTATCGTCTTTTGAGCTAAAACCAATTAATGTTTGTAGCATACTAACCATTATGAGAGACGCGAAAATTCGTATGAAGGCAGTCTACGGAGCTGAGACCTTCACTTCTCTCGACCTTATTGCGATTTTCAAATATTACCTGAAAGCTCGTATTAGGGCCGAGAATGTGAAACTCTCTTCGGCAGATTTTGGTAAAAGGTGGGTGAGAGATGCGCGACTGCGTAGAGTGACATGAGCTAGATTGGAGTGGTATTTAGACGTACCTTAGGTACAGGATATTTGGTTGCAAAAACGAACTTCGATTATGACCCGGTTATAAGTTAACTAGAAGACATGTTTTCTGCTCATTTTAGTTCCAAACTTAGCTAGTGTATGAATGAGTTCATTATGCCCTCCTTTTTATGTTTGTCCTTCACCCTTCCTTATTTTTTTACCCCAATTTAGTTCGTAACTCCCCATTCCGTCCCCAACTAAGTGACAGAGCGCTTGATTTGCCAGAGATGCAGGTCACCCTTCGATATTTTCGAAGATGGTGTTGGTGAATAAAGCGTTGGGGCCTGCATCACGCCCTTTTTTTCGATTTTCGATTAATAGTTTTAAGTTATATCTGTTTTTCTTAGTACATTTCTATGTACTCTATTGTCGACTGTTTGTCGTCGAATTATTTAAATTTTTCATTAATCTAAACTTTACCCTAATTTTATTTTATTTTAAAATTAAAACATTAAAATAAAATAATATAAACTTTCGTTTTAATAAAATTATAGAGTATGATAATATAAAATTATAGAGTATGATAATATAAATTAAATTATAAAGTATAATAATGAAACCAAAACTAAATAAAGATAAACGTATGAGAGTAAAATTAAGAAATAATTAAAGAATAAATAAATCAATTTATTTATTTATTATTATATTAGATTATCCATAGTATTCTCTATAAGTATTGGGTATCACTCCCTTTTCTCTTCTTTCGTATTTCTTCCTGATTCATCCTACATTATGAATATTCTAAATATATAATTTGTATATTTTATTTGTGTATTTCATTTGATTTAATTCACTGTATTTGCTGTGTCTAACGTGCCTTATTAGCTGTTCTCCTTATTGAGCTGTTTGGTATCATATATTGTTACATGATTGAACCATATATATATATATATATATATATATATATATATATATATATATATATATATATATATATATAATGTGTGTAATGTTTATTTTAACGTGAGTCTAACACTATTTTATGGCAATATCGTCTCTGCAAGGGGAAGGAAAAAAAGAAAAGGAGAAAATTTATATTAATTTTAGCGAGAAATAGATGAAATGTAGTTTTGTGCGGGCAGTGTTGATGGTTTGAAGTAAAATTGAAGGCAAAAGGGGTTTAAATATCTAAAAAAGGGGTTTAAATATCCAAAAATTTCACACCTAACCACAACAAAATCTCCCCTCTCCCTCCTCACCCATCTCACCATTTCGACTACTTCTTTCACACTCTTACTCACCCACCCCGCCTACTTTCAAATTATCTTCATTTCTTCAAATCTTTTTCTAAAACTATGATACTACCAACATACCAAAGACACAGAGTTTCCTTCCTTCCCTCCTCTTTCCCCAGCCCCTCAAAATCCATGCTACACCTCACCACGACAAAAACCTCAGCATCCCCTCCCACCCTAAGACAAATTAACTAACACCCCCACCCTTCCCCTTTTTCACTCACAACCACCACATTCATTTCACTCCCTGCCACTAACTTCTCTCAGCCCGGACCTTGGTCCAGCGCTCTCAGCAGCCACAGCTACTACTTTTTCTCATCAAACCATCATGTCTACCCAATATTTCGATGTGCTTGCATGACATTTTTCTTAAAATTATCATCCTGAGGAAGTCTAACAAATAATCACGAAACGTTAATGAATATATAAAAAAAATATCTCTTGGTTTTTCCTTTTTCATTTCCCATATATATATATATATATATATATATATATATATATATATATATATATATATATATATATATATATATATATATATATATATATTCCTGATAAAACAAATTAATTATATATGTACAAATATGTTCACTTATGTGTGGTTTACGTATGTATGTCAGAGGAAAAGATGTTGATTGCATGATTGTCGCTTTGGCGGGGACTACTTGTTGACAGACGTTTTGATTAACTGGCTTGTCATTACCCCCCCCCTCTTTCTCTCTCTCTTTCTCCTTCTATTTCTCTTTCTCTCTCTCTCTCTCTCTCTCTCTCTCTCTCTCTCGCTCTCTCTCTTTCTCCATTTATATATATATATATATATATATATATATATATATACTGGGAAAACAAGGAAATCAGATGTCGATTGTACGATGAGAACTTTGGCACAGACATGGTTCGCTCGTGCGACGGCTGATAGTTTGGCGCGCAATGTCGTCCACGGTATTTTGGTTTGCTGGTGAGCGAGATCTCCACGTTTGACGTATTCGACCAAAGTGAGAAATATAGCGTAAGTAATGGACGACTGTTCAGTTCCGTCCCTTTCGTCCGTGCACATGAAAAGACATGGAAGAAGCAATCAGTAATAAAAAGCTGTTCGCGATATAAAGAAATGCCGATTTATGAGCCACCCCAGCCTCGCCATCGTCACCTAATGATATGAGATGACGATTCAACAGTTACGGGATAATGAATTTAAATCAATCTCTTCACACACACACACACACACACACACACACACACACGCACTTCTCCCGCGCCCCGCCGCCAGGGCGAACACGGCTGTGTAAAGGTCGATAATTAAACAGATATATGGGTGTGAATTGCAATAAGCAGACCCCACCGCTGTCTCTGCTCTTTTCTGTCGGAAGATGACAAGGCTTGTGCTGGAAATTCCGCTGTGCAGTGTTATACAAGAGTTCTGCACGCCCGGGACACTGCACCGGACTTTCTTCCTTCTTTCTTTCAGTTTTCATTCACGTCCATCGTACATCCAACGTCGTTGCTTGATACTATGAAAAGTTTAATTACGTCTTTCTCCATTAACTTATCCTGAAAGAGACGTAATTATTCCAGATACGAAGGCCGAACGCAAGAACACATATTAAACACTTCCATTCCTTTATTATGCATTGGTATAATAATAATAATAATAATAATAATAATAATAATAATAATAATAATAATAATAATAATAATAATAATAATAATAATAATAATAATAATAATAATAATAATAATAATAATGATGATGATGATGACGACGACGACGACGACGACGACGACGACGACGACGACTGTAATTACAGTGTATTTTATGTATTGGGTATAATAAGAAAAAGTAATAATAGTGTCGTCTCTGATCAGGGTTCAGTATTGAGTCCTTTGTTGTTTTTGATATTCATAAATGATTTACCTAATATTATAAATTCAGAAATAGAACTGTTTTCTGATGATGTTAAACTACTGTGAAACCTTTATCAAAAGAAAATAACACAGATAGATCTAAATAAATTATCATATTGGGAGGACATTTGGAAATTGGGATTTAACCTAGACAAATGTAAAGTACTACATGTAGGATCCGGGAATATTAGAGTTGAATATGTACTAAACAACAGAGAAATAAAAGTAGTAGATGGAGAGTGAGATTTAGGAGTTGGGTTTGATAATACATTTAGGTCAAACACTCATATTTTGACCATTGTATCGAGGGCAAATAGAATGATCGGGTGGATGGTTAGGAATATTATTTCGAGGGAGACAAATGTTGTGTTAAGGATATATAAAGCTCTAATAAGACCTCATATAGAATACTGCACCCAGGTCTGGGCTCCAGCGACTAGACATGGAAATTGGAATGTAATATTGAAACTGGAAGGCGTACAAAGAAGGGTGACAAAACTAATAAGTAAAGTAAAGGAGTGCAGTTATAGGGGGAGATTGGCCAAATTGGGATTGACTACTTTGCTGGAGAGAAGAATGAGAGGTGATATGATTGGCATTTCAAACTATGGGGGGCATTTTTTTAGTATTTCTCCTAGATTTGGAAAGTTATTGTCAAGGCAGTTTTCAAAAACTAGATCTGTTAACGAGTTATTTTTTTTTTTTTGCTTACAGAGTAATATATTTCTGGAATAAGTTGCCAGATCGGATTAAGAACAGTAATAGCGTGGATCTGTAAAAGATGAGGTTGGATGCATTCAGAGAAAGTGGTAGGAGGGAGAAATTGAGGGAGCACTTTTGGGAGTTATCAAATGAAATATTTAACAGTATTTTATCTGGCTATCGATACTGTACTAAGAGTTTTATATTTTTTTATTTTTTTAACAGTTGAATTGAGATGATGATGATGATGATGATGATGATGATGATGATGATGATGATGATGATGATGATGATAAGTACATTTGGAAAATATCCGATCAAATGTATTTAGAAAAATGAAATAAAAAACGAATCAATCAGATATATATTTAACGTTTCGTCTTTATTAAGCCAAAGACATCATCAAGAATGAGCAAAACAAAAGGAAACGGTGAAATAAGATCTGAAAATGTTCCAACAATATCGTCTATAAAGTCTGTCAAATGTTATTAAACAAATAGCATAAACTTATATAACTCATACTTTCTTTAAACATGTTTGTCAAAATTCAAACAATAAGTTCAGACTTCAAAATAAAGCTTCGGTTACATGTTTATGTATCAAAATCCTTCACGCCAGATCCCGGAAGATTTTTTACTTTGATAGTTTCTTTTCTCGGGCCGCTTGCATTTGGAATCTCCTCGCTTCCTCTTTCCCCGACCGTACCAATATGCAAAACATTTTAATGTAATGTGAATAAACATTTTGCTCCCCTGCTCCCCTGCTCCCCACACAGATTTCTCCCTATGAAGCTGGTCTCTATCACAGTAGCCCCTTACGCTCGTTGCACGACGTATCCAGGTTTAATTATCATTGCTCGGCAACAAAGACTGTTGGACATTCATTACTGAAACTTGGTGGACAAGTCAGACATAAACTGAAGTTTATTTGCACAAAATATGGTTGGATTGCAGAAAAGATTATGAATGTTAGTAACGATGGGTGGGAGGGTCACCCTGTACGTTTAAACAATGCACCGGGCAGCGTAGTCCTAGGATCACAAGAAGGTTCGGGTTTCTTAAACATCGGACTTATTTTGCCAGGCGACCCAATCAGGAGTAACCCGCAACTTTACCATAATTTTATAGTTTTAAAACAGAAGTTTTGTATGTACCTCAAATTTGTTATATAAACGACTGTAATATATTTATTTATTATTTGGACTACTGTTCTCAGCTTAGGTGTTATTCTCACAATATTTCGGCAGATGTAACCTCCAAGAAATGCGTCTTGTCGAACTCGGGAATCTCTACGGAATTTCGAACTGAACACTTTATTAAATTCACGGGTAGAAGCCTTAAGTAATTCTTATTATATTCTTAGGAATTGAACCTTCAACCTGTACTCAAGAACTGATTATACTTAGCACTTTATCCGTTACGCCACGGAACCATGTGGGCAATTCTAGCATGAATTGTTTAACCCTTAAACCTATCCTTGTTTAGATATTCGAAATTTTGTATAGATTTCCGAGTCCAACAAGACGCACCCGAAATAGGTTGGAGGTTAGATCGGCCGAAACGTTGAGAACAGTAGTCCGAATAATACAAATAATACAAATTATCAATCATCATCTAAAAAATTCCGAAATTAAATGTAATAGAAACGTTAAACATTAGAAGATTAAATGCTAAAAACTCTGAGATTTCAAATAACAAACTATTATAACTGTAACAATCGTCATATTTGCTCATTATTTTGTATTCCTTTTTTTCTGGAGAAAAGGAAAAAAGAGCAGCAAAGAATTCCAAATCTCGCGAGAGTGTGACAAAGCGAGACTACAGTGAAAAACACTTTCTAAATGACTATCGACCGAGGTCATGTTCGAGATTTCACCGTCATTTTTGATAAAAATACTGCCTATTTGACTATCAGCCTTGACAAAGCGAAAGATTAATTCTCCGATTGGGTTAAGTAAACACTGATGAACACGTAAGTGATTATCTGTGCGTGCTCAAAAGCAACTGCCGGGTCAGAGGTCACTGTTGACATAAGTATTCAGCTGCGAGGGAAATATGAAAGGCTCATCGGCTTTTGTTAGCAATTCTGTTACACTGGTCCTTTTTTTTTTAATTCAGCCATTCGGATTTTAAACAACACACAGCTGTGCAGATGAGGATTTAATCCAGTTTTTATGTGGCTTTTTTATTTATTTAATTTGTCCTATGATAAGAGTGCAAAATTGAACCGGGGACAAGAATAAGGTGATAGCCCATTGAGACTTTGGGTGTAAGCTAAGCCATAGTCATATAGAATACGATTCCTATGTAACGTATGTAGGAATCATATTCTATATAACTATGTCACCAGAAGGGTCGAAGGGAAATGTAAGCGTTGAAATGACGGAGTTATCTCTCAAGATTCTATGAAAGCGTTATTGTGATTGAGTTTTATAACCCAATTCTGTCTAATGTATACATCAAGTTGCGTCTAGTGTTTTCGGTACAATGACACTCCTTGAAATTATAGAATTCCATCGTACGTTATTTTATTCAATCGAATAATATAAAAAGAAGATAAGAATAAAGTAAATCTGACATTCAAAATGGCGGTGAGAGAAGCCATTTTTTTTATTGTTGGCTAAACAAACACTTGTTAATCCACTTAATCGAAATCTTCCGTCAACTCACAAAAATAAAGCCATGTTTATGTTACTGATGAAAGTAAAATTCTTATGAACAAAAACATCGTCCTCGATCGGAGACCGAAAGGTATTTCTTCTTTGTTCAAAACATAGACATATTTTCCCAAATAACAGATTCACAAAATCGTCTGGTATGGAAAGTAAATATGTTTTTAAACGAATTAATGAAAATCCGATTAAACAGTTACTCAAAAAAAATATCTATTAAAAAGATCATTTTCTAAATAAAACACAAATAAATCGTTTCGTTTTAACTGTCTCGACCGGATTAACTTCATTTCGGTTATTCTCCGTTTTGTATTGTCTCCTCTTACCGATGTTTAGTCAATTTTGTACCCGATATTTTTAACGCTTTCAGAGAACTCATTTGTACCCAGATATTTTAATCTATTTTATAGCCGATATTATTTTTTATTCCTATTTATTTATTGAATGACCCTTTTTCAAAACATTCTAATAAATTATTTTCCAAATATTCGTTCTACACTAAATTATTTTTCAAAACATTCTTTATGGTCCCATTTTTAGGTATACCATCTGGCCATGCCTATGTACGCACCCCCCTCCCCCCAATTTCGAGAACCGCCAGAAACGATGAGCACATTGAAAACTGGCGAAAGATCGTAGTTCGGTCCCGCCCCAACGCCCACCTCACTTGTGCCGTATTTCGCAACAAAAAAACAAGACCCTACTCAACTCTAACCTTAATCTACCTCTAATCCCAA
>OY744524.1:52063290-52125790 GCA_963556195.1 Sepiola atlantica
TCAAATATACAGAAATGAAAGAGAAGATTGGAAAAGAATATCTACGAAGAACAAGAAAACTCTTAGAAACTAAATTATATAGCAGAAACCTAGTAAAAGGGATAAACACATGGGCTGTATCACTAATAAGATACTCTGGACCATTCATAGGCTGGACCAAAGAAGAACTCAGGCACCTTGACCAAAGGATTAGAAAACTAATGACTATGCACAATGCATTGCACATAAAAGACGATACGGACAGACTCTACATGAAAAGAAATGAAGGAGGTAGAGGACTGGAAGTATAGAAGACTGTGTGGAAGACACCAAAAAAGAGCTGGAGAAATATGTAACCCAGAACACGGAAAGACTGATCACCACAGCAAGAGACACCAGCCCAACAAACAACTCCGGAAGCACTGAACCCAGAAACAAAAAGACAAGAAAGGAAAAGTGGGAAGAAAAACAACTACATGGACGCTTTATAAGACTCACAAGCGATGAAGCCAATGAAAACAACTGGGCATGGCTAAGAAAAGGACACTTGAACAGAGAAACGGAATCTCTGCTGACGGCCGCACAGAACAATGCGATTAGGACAAACTTTATTAAAGCAAAGATAGATAAAACCCAGGAAAACAGCAAATGCCGATTGTGTGGACAAAGAGACGAAACGATAAATCATATAATAAGTGAATGCAGCAAGCTAGCACAAAGGGAATACAAGAACAGACATGACAGCGTGGGAAAAGAAGTACTCAGGGAAATATGCAAACAACTGAATTTCGAATATGCAAAAAAACGGTACAAACACAAACCAGAAACTGTACTAGAAAACGAAAAACAGAAAATCATATGGATATGAATGTACAAACAGACAAACCCATAACAGCAAGGAGACCGGATATGATAATAATCAACAAGAAAGAAAAATCCTGCAAAATCGTAGACTTTGCCGTTCCAGCGGACCACAGAGTGAAGATCAAAGAGACGGAAAAAAGAAGCAAATATACTGAACTTGCCAGAGAATTGAAAGGAATATGAAACATGAAGAAAGTCAGTATAACACCAATAATCATAGGAGCACTAGGAACAGTCCCCAAAAACATGGAGAAAAGACTAGGAGAAATAGGAATCAAAGGGATAACTGATACCATACAAAGGACAGTAATGATCAAAACAGCTACAATCCTGAGAAATGTCCTCGAATGCGGAAACCAACCCACATAAGCAACGAATGGGAACAAACACATGGAAGCACAAGACAACAGAACCGGGGAAAATACAACCGCACGAGATAGGCGCAAGCATAGGCTGACGCCACGAAAATTATGGACAGAGGGTCGAGGAGGGAAATCGCAAACCAGACCTCCACTGGAAGAGCGCGGACAGTTCTGGGACCTTGGGGAGGCTTGTTTCCACTCGGGCCCCCAGAGGGGACCAATGGCCCTTATCAGCGGGAAATCGGTGGTAGGTGGCTGTTGCGATACCGCAAGGTCATCAGCGATGATGAACGAAAAGAGGTGGAGCATACTGGAAGTCTGAGGAGACTTGTTGTCACTCAGACTCCAGGGAATACCACAGGTTGTTGGCAGTGGGCGATTACTAACGATGACCAGTGTGATAACTCCTAGTGAGTAAATAATAATAATAATAATAATAATAATAATAATAATAATAATAATAATAATAATAATAATAATAATAATAATAATAATAATAATAATAATAATAATAATAATAATAATAATAATAATAATAATAATAATAATAATAATAATAATAATAATAATAATAATAATAATAATAATAATAATAATAATAATAATAATAATAATAATAATAATAATAATAATAATAATAATAATAATAATAATAATAATAATAATAATAATAATAATAATAATAATAATAATAATAATGGCAATATCACTAATGGTAATACCACCATTGCTATCAAAACTAATAATAACAATAGTAGTAAAGGCTAGATGACGATAACTATTGTTATAGCAATAGTGTTGACAATAATAATAAAAGTGGTTATATTGTCATCGCTACCGCTACAAACAATAATAATTATGATAATATATATATATATATATATTTATTTATTCTGGTACAGAAAAATTAGTACAACATTCGTACCGTCGGTTTCAAGCACGGAAGGTCTTACCCATCCGGCTCTCTTCAGCTTCTGTTGTCATCTGTTTTGGAAATGTGAGGTCACATGACACTCTTGTTGGGACGCGTTATTTGCTCAGTGTGTTGTGTGTGTTTGTTTAAATTTGAATTTAGTGTCATAAGACCGTTGAGATTTAAAACACGGGAGAAGAAAGAGAATTCAAGATTAAAGGGAATAAAAAGGGGAATAAAAAAGGGGGGTAAAAAAT
The DNA here is from genome assembly GCA_963556195.1 of Sepiola atlantica. Taxonomy (NCBI): domain Eukaryota; kingdom Metazoa; phylum Mollusca; class Cephalopoda; order Sepiida; family Sepiolidae; genus Sepiola; species Sepiola atlantica. The sequence continues at coordinate 52,065,666 of OY744524.1, forward strand.
AAAAAAATATATATATGAAAAAAAATATATATATATATATAAATAAATATAAAAAAAACATATATATATATAAAAACATTTAAATACTAAGAATAAAGGAATAAAAAAATAAAAAAAAATAAAAAAATAAAAAAATAAAAAAATAAAAAAGGAATAAAAAAATAAAAAAATAAAAAAAGAAGAAAAAAATGGGTTAAAAAATATATATAGAGAGAGAGAGAATAAATTGTAGAGAATAAAAAAGAGCGAGAGAGAAAGAAAGAATAAAAATAGAAAGAATAAAAAGAATTAAAATATATAAATAAAATATATAAATATAAAAATAATAATAATAAAAAATAAAAATTAAAAATTAAAAATTAAAAATTAAAGATTAAAAACAAAAATAATAGAAATAAAGAAAGGGTTTCTCTGAAATTCCCGTGAGCCAAATTGTGAATTTGTATCATTAGCCGTTATATTTTTGAAGGTATGCGTTCTAAAAATCGTTGATGTGTAAGAATCTCCAGATTGGAGTGATTTTTAATGAAGGAATTCGGATCTAAGGGAGGTAACTAAGATGGAAATATGAAATATTTGAGTTTGTTAAAATGGGTTTGTAAATTAATCTGGTGGTTGATAAAAGATAAAAAAATAAAAAATTAAATATTTTTGCATTTTGGTGAAAGTCGAAGTTTTTGCTCTTGGAATTTATGTGGATATAATTTTTTGAGTAATCTAGTGATTGATAATTAAATTAAATATTTTTGTATTTTTGTGAAGGTCGGAGTTTTTGCTCTTGAAGTTTAAGTGGATATAGGTTGATGGGGTGTTTGTTCGTTTTTATTGTGTTTATATTAGTAGAGGGGGGGGTAGTTAGACATTATGTGAATCGGTCAGACCAGTTTATAAGCAATGCTTGCCTCTTGTGTACACATCCCTTGAATATTTCATCGCGGACATTTAAACAGGCTGTATTCGGATCGATGATGGCTTTTGAAATGTGGTATTTTTCAGCGTCACATAGAGGACATCTGTTTATGGCTGGAGAGAAGGATGGTTTTCTCTCAATTATTTTCCATTTGATGGTGAAGGGTGTGTTTTCTTCTTTAAGCTGCCATATTCGGGTCGCGAGTGCCGTATTAGCCTTGTTTTTGTATCTGAAGGAGTTTCTGTGTGCATATAGCCTTTGTTTGAAATTTCCCTTCGTCATCCCAATATATTTTTCTGCATTACTGGTATTCTGGTCTGTGACGGTTGCTTCATAAATGATTGAATTGATTTTGCAATTTCCCTCCAGGGGGCAGTTGTTTTTGTCTTGGCATGAGCAGCCTGCGTTTGTAATTGTTTTGGGTTCTGCAGAGATAATTTTTCTTATTGAAGGGGCAGTGGAATAGCTGATCTTAACAGAATTTCTGTTAAAAAGTTTGTGTAATTCATTTGTGGGTGGGAAGTGTTTGTCGAGCAACTTGAGGAAAAGTTGGCCTACCTTTGTTTTGGTATTGGTCGAATAGGGTGGGGAAAACCAGATCACCGATCTCCTTCTATTGCGGGTCCCCCGTGGTTGGTCTCGGTTGGGGGTGTATGAGATTTCTTCTCTGAACCCGCTGTCGCGGAGCGCTTTGTTGTAATATGGTGCTGCTTGGTTGAAAATTTCGGGACTGGATGAAAGGTTTGAGATTCTTTGGCTAATATTATTGATTAAATTTTTAAAGATGGTGGGGGGGTGGCAGGATCCCTTGTGTATGTATTGGAGTGTTTCATTGGGTTTGTGGAAAGGTTTGTGTGTATTGTTTTTAAGGTTCAGTGTGGTATCTAGGAAGTTTACTTGGTCTAAATTTGTTTTAATGGTAATTTTGAAGCCGAGATTATGGAAGGTGTTTGTTAATTCTTTTCTAAATCTATCTAATGTGTTTCCGTTGTGGTTGCGTGACAGACAAAGTCCGTCATCTCTATAGAGACCAAAGAAATGGTCTGGAAATTTATTTTGGAGTGTATTTAATATAAGCAAGCCGACTAAGTCACAGATGTCTGCACTGTCGTAGGCCCCCATTGCAACATCAAATGGGTCCTCTGGGTTTGATTTTTTAACCCAAGCCCTTCCCTCGAAGAAGAGAAGGGTTTGTCTTGCTTGCAGTATTGTGTCTCTTTCTAGTTGACTGATGTTTGTGTGTGAAAGTGCAAATGTTAAGGCCTTATCTAGGGTGTCTTTTGTAATGGATGGGTAGAAGTCTACTATATCTATTGTGTGAATTTGCATCTGTGTTTATCTTGTATGTTATGGAACCAATTTAGGACTGAGTTAGTATTGCCCCACAGACTTAGGTTTATTTTTTCCTTAATTTTATTAACTATATTTTTAACAATGTATATATATATGTATGTATGTGTGTGTGTGTGTGTGTGTTAGGTGTAAAAGGTGATTGGTGATGTATGAAGCATGAAACTTTATTGTTGTTTTTGTATATATTATTTTTTATTTTGATATTTCGAGCAGTCCTGAATATGTTGCCATAGCTGGGGGCTATTTTAGTGTCCTGAAGGTAGTTTTAAATTGTTGTGTGTGTGGATGAAATATATTAAATTCATATGTCTTGTTTTTAGTTGTTGGGTAAATTACGTTGACGGGGGAATGTTCCACAAACCTGTACACCCTCATAATGTTGGATGTTGGAATAGAGGGCTGATACAACTATAGTGATTAGGATAGTTTCTTGGGTAAGATTGTCGATTTGTCTAATCGTGTTTGAAAAGTGGATGTTGGGTAATAAAGGGTTTAAATGTGGTCTATGTATCCAGATATATATTCAGCTAGTGTATCAACCCCTGAGATTATAAGTCTGCCTGTGGGTAGAATGGTCATGGATGTGGCAAGCTGGTATTTGTTATCTGGATTAAGCATCAGTTTTTAAGTGTATTTGTAGTAACATTAGTAGAGACAATGTTTGTTAGTAGTTTGTGGATTTTATTCTATTTCTTCGGGCAGTAATTGATAGAGGTTAGTATCCAAAAGTTGAGTTTCTGCTTCTTCTATGTATTTAGTGGTGTCCATGGTGGTGATGGCTCCTCCTTTGTGTACCGATTTCATCGTGATGTCATGGTTATTCTTTAGAGTGTAAATAGCTGTTCGTTCTTTTAGGGAAATATTGTGGTATTTGTTGAGGTAGTCTTTGTTGTGTAGAAATTCATCAATGTGTAGTCTGGCTGTTTTAGCGTATTAGTTCCGTCTAATGGGTAGGTTCACATATTATAGTTTATGGTGTTGTTTGGTATCTGAAAGCGTATTATTAGTAGGTGCATAGTTATTGTGGTCATTGAAATATTCTTTTAATCTAATTCAACTGGGGTAATGTTCCATGTCGAAACATATGTTTATCGGGTTGAGATGTTGAGAGACCCTCTTCTAGCAATGGTTTTTCATTTTTGAAATGGAAGATTTTTTATAGTGTGGACATTTTAGTTTTGAGGTTTCGTAAGTTGGGTATGTGTTTCAGGATGTGTATGAGATTGTTCCGTTTGTGATTGTTATTATTTGGCAATTAATGCAATTTTTTTTTAGTAAATGCGGTTACATGGATTTGGAGATTTGGCAAGTAGTGTTACTGGAAAAGGTTCGGTGGAGAAAATGTCGTATTTTTCTTGAGTTTTAGAGAGGGGGTGTTGTCTTGCATATGCGCTGTCTTGTGCCAGATTCTGCAGTTGTGCGGAGGCTCTGTCTATGTCTTGTGGTCTGTGTTTACTAGAGTTGTCACTACCGTATTGCAAAGTGTTCTTTATGATAAAGTTTGTGAGTATGATGTCCACTTTTTGCATTGACTCAGAAAAATAATATCAGATCGTGTTTGAGTCAGTTTAATATATAGGTTTTCTAGTTTTCTCCTCGCGTGGACTCCAAAATAGGTCCGAGACTCAAAATGTATTAATTGGTTATTATTCCACGTATGCTTTTAGATAAATGTTTTACCGGTAATTGGTGATGTATGAAGCATAAAACTATGCTGTTGTTTTTGTAATTATTATTTTTTATTTTGATATTTCGAACATTCAAAAAGATGATAAGAAATGAATAAAATTGAAACCGTTGAGAAAACTGGAATTTGCAACTTTGTGCAATGTTCATTCTTTGTCTTATTGTGCCCGTTAGTTCATGCGGAATCTCTCTACCGAATAACAAATAAAACGGTTGTCTATATATATAGAAAGAACCAATGTCATTTATAAATTTAAATGTCCTTTGGGAGAATGTTGCAGCAGCAACAACAACAACAACAACGCTAATAGCTACGTTGGTTTCACAAGCACTACCCTATTCCACCGCCTCACCATGCATCTTGTAAACTTTAGCTCAATTTACTAATATCTACAAAAACCTAATTGCCATCCCTCTAATTTAAGACAAATTCTAGTTAATAACACTAAAATAATACTATCCGAAACCAATGTAAAATCATTAAAAATATTGGAAGCTATCTACATAAAAAAAAAACCCACAACCTAGAACTAATAACATCACATATAAAACCAGTGGTAACCATGTTAAAACATGCTTAACTTTATGCAATTTTGTTATGTGATGCCTTTCAACGTGGCTGAATTGAAATCAACAACGACTTCCTGGAACAATGTGAAAAACGTTCTCTGTGCGTTTCTCCGATGTCTTTTTAAAAATTCTCTTCTTTCTCCAGCGTTTTTGTTCATTTGCTTTTGACACCTGAGGATGATTCGACGAAGAATCGAGAACGTTCGTAAGACCTATGAAACATTTATTATTTTTTGGATTTTAATACAAAAAAAAATTGAAAAAATAAAAAAGGTATAACTAAACAGACGAATTCTGTTATTTAAAAATAACAGAATTCGTCTGTTTAGTTTGCATCTTTTTTTGTTGTTTTTGTTTTTTTTTTACTTATATTTTTTCATTTATTAATTTTCCAACGAATGTTAATCTGCAATATCTTGGATTTAGTTAGTTGGTCTGGGAATTTAAACTGCATTTTACATTTTTTTTTTAAATGACTCAAAGCTTCTTTAGACTATATATTGGGTATTTAGATCTGTATGGTTAGGTTTCCTTCCTCTTATCTAATTACTTTTCTGGTACCTAAGGTACTTAAGCTTTATTATTTATTTATTTTTTAATGCAACTTTAATTCCTATATAATTTTATTGCTAGCTACCATATTGCAGAATGGTTCTTGGATGTAGTGTTTAGATAGTATTATTATTATTTTTTTTTTATATTTTTTTTATTTTTTATTGTTATAATTAATGTTATTTGATATGCAAATTACTATATCATACGGTAGTCTTAAAAGTAATATATTATTATTATTATTATTTTTTTATCATTATTATTATTTATTTATGTATATATTAGTGGTATTTTAAGCTGAATTATTTCGACACTTGAAATATAGTATAGATTTGCAAAATATTTTGGTATCTTACCTATTAGGAGCACTCTTCCAGTGTGCAAAATTTCAAACTTGTGCCATTTATATTATTGACGTTATTAACAATATTATGATCTACAATAAAGCGAGAAACACAGTTTATATATATATATATATATATATATATATATATATATATATATATATATATATATATATATATATATATATATATATATATATATATATATGAGATTGGTGTTACTACACTTAGAAACGCCGTTGAAATGATAAACTTTGAAAATTGATAAACCAGACAACTTGACGTGTAGTTTTGTCAAATAAATAAAATATTTATAAATCATTTTTTTTAATTCAAATTTTCAGTTTTATAAAACCGTAATCATGGTAATACAGACAATATTTTCTTTTTTTCTTCTTTTCTTTTTTTTCTTCCTCATCGTGGGAGTCTTACGGCGTAGCCAAAGATCGACGATCTTTTCTGGTGTTATCGAAGAGACTTTTTTTTTTTAATGTCCGATCTGAGGTGAATGATTTTCGGTATTTTACATTCTAATATATTTCAGTTATTTTATGGACCCAACTGATAATTGCCCCTAGTAAATACACATGGAATCGAAGGAAAATTGCAATAGTGTTTTAGATTCTTTGAATAATTTAACATTTTTTTTAAACTTATTGGAATGTTCTGTTAAAATAACAATTTTAATAAACCCCCATAAACAAACATTGACTTTTATATAGAGAGAAGATCAACTAATTGAAGAAACTCAATTACGCCTCCTTTCAACGCATATTTTATATTTTTATATTTCAATTTAATTATTTTAATCTAATTCTATTTATACCATTGCCTGTACTTTATTTACATTTCTTTACCATCTATGTTTTTCCTGCCTTGTAACCCCACCGACCATTATTATTAGCTGTTTAAAATATAAATAGAAACAATTTGTTACGATGATTGCACTTTCGGTTCCATGGGGTCATAAAACGGAAACCGCTTCTTCAATGTTTCAAGATAGCTTTGCCACCCATTCGTATTTTCTTAGGGAAATGACAAGTTTGTCCAAGAAACCGCCGGTACAGAAAACTAACCAGCACATAATTGCATTATATTATGAACATATCAATATAATATGCTCTTACTAACGTAATTGAGCACTCTATAATTATTTCCTTATAAACATTCACAAAAGGGTGCGTCACTCCTATACAAACCAGAACAAAGGAAGAGGAAGTAAAAGTCAGCCGAACTTTTGTTTGAGAGAAACCCTGTCATTAGCTAATGAAAATATTAACCCGGAAAAGGGAATAACAATGAATGTGATTGGTTAGCTAGCTAGAGTAAACACCACGTATATATATATATATATATATATATATATATATATATATATATATATATATATATAAACACACCCGGTAACACGAATTCCATATCCTTTAGCCTCATGATTCCTTACGCGGAAGCCTCTGTGTAGCTTAATTACGATAAATATATTTTCATAACTTACTACCTTGCTCTACTCACGTATTGAGCATGATTAAAGTAAATACTGAAAATCGATACATAATATATTATCTATCCTTATAACATTTCATGTGGATGCATGAAATAATAACACATTAGAATATATAGATAAATATATGTGTATATAGTTTATTTATTTATATATTGTATTATAGAAGTTTAGATTAACATGGTACTGTCGGTTTCGAATCAACAAGTGATCAACACATGATCGCGTCTCGTTGACATTCATTAGCCAGAGTTCTTGTTGGAAAATGGGGAGTCACGCGTCGCGTCATATCGCCCGACACTATATGTATTTATTAGCCTGTTTTTTTTTTTCTTTCTTATCAATGGTTTAATTCGGCGTATTTAACATTTTTGATAAAAATCCTTTTCAACATATGTTGAAAACGAGTTTTTTCCTTTTAATAAAAAACAGAGTTGAGATTATGTCACTAACAAAACATCGCCGACAAATAAAAAAAATTTAAAAAAATAAAACAGTCATCACGCCAGCTCTAGCGATCATGACAATTTTGACGGTAGAAGTTACTACTAATAAACTAATTTTGTATATAATACTAAATCTAATAATAACATAAGCTTAGGATAAATGTCGATGAATGTACTTGCCTTACAATTGTTTACATATAATCCTAGACTGGTTTGTTCTAATATAATTAAAAACTATATATATATATATATATATATATATATATATATATATATATATATATATATATATATATATATTAAGATACGTTTGGCTAAATAGTCGATTTATTTACATCAATCCAATTACGTTTATTGATTTTTATATGAAATAACGTTTACGAAATTCAATTTAAGTTAATTTAAGATATATTGTAACATTAAAAAAATGCTAAATGTAAGATTAGATCAAGGAGATATATATTAAGATGAGGTTGGCAAAATTATAAAGAAGAGGGACGTTGTTCCTCTCTTAGGTTTCAGACACGAAATGAATTAACAAAACCTCTTTTTAACAATGAAAGGGTTTATTCCCAAAGGTTATCTATACCGTTTGGTATAGGTAGAAAGAAACTGGGACAGTATCCGAGAGAGGCAAAGGAAATTAAGAGTTCTTAGAAATGCCAAATTTTATTACAGTTCAATGTTCAGGCAAAGTTCTTTAAAGTCCTTAACTCATAGGTTTTCAAAGAAAATCTTCTCCTCAGAGGACCATTACCGCAATGACATTACTGCAGGTAATAAAAATTAAACTTTGAAAATATATTTTAAAAATATATATAAAAATACATAAAGGTATATAAAACATCAAATATATCGGCCCAAAACATACTTATTTGTAAACCTATACAGTTCATCCACGCCAACAAGCTAAAAATAGCTTCAGGCCAGATATCAAACGGTTGATTAAGAAATAATCCAAATGGTGAATGGTGGTCCAAAAATGCAAAACGTTATCAAGGCGGGAAATTCGTTTGCTATCGATGCAGTAGATAGCAGTGAAAAGTGTATTTAAGGTGTATGCAAATTAATAAAACGATAAGAAAACGATATATATATATATATATATAGTGGGCATTTTTCTTTGATCCTCAAGAGCAGCCCGTGCTTTCAATTGTTTTTCGTTTAGCAGAGATGATATCTTTCACGGATTGAGTGATGAAGTAGCTGAAATTGACTGCATTTCTAAGTTTTTGTAGTTTATGCCGTTGGGGAAAGCTTTATCTGGTAATTTTAAGAAGATGTGGCCTACCTGTGTCTTTGTATGAATAGAAACGGAGGGGGTGAAAAACAGATCATCCTCCTCTTTCTATTGTGGTTGCTACGTGTGTAGTGTGGGTGGACAAGTATGAGATTTTGTCCTTAAATCCGCTATTGCGGGGTGCTACATTGTAATATGGTGCTGCTTGTTCGAAGATCTCAGGGCTAGATGAGAGAGCTGAGATCCTTCTTTTAATATTGGAGATCATGTTTTTTAAAATAGTTGAGTGGCATAATCCTTTATTAATGTACTTGAGGGTGTCGTTCAGTTTGTGGGATGGTTTATGTATCTTATTTTCTATGTCCATCGTGGTGTCTATGAAATCTACTTTACTCAGGTCAGTGTTGATGCTGATCCTTAAACCTAATTCCTTAAATGTTTTTGGTAAGTTTTTCCTAAGTCTATCTAAGATGTTCGCGTTGTAGTTGTATGAAGGGCATAGACCGTCTTCCCCTTTTTTCATTGTACGTCAGTGAAAGTTTTCAAAAATCAAGTAGCCATTTCCTGAGGCTAAAACTATAAGAGATACATAGATATTCGAGTGTTCCATTAAAGTTCTCCTTTACCTCTCAACCGTTGAGTTAGTAAAGAAGTGTTTAGTCCAAAACATGGTCGGTCATTTTTTTAGTGTATCTAATAGAAATAGCCCGATTAAATCGCAGATGTCAGCTCTGTCGTACGCTACCATTGCCACATCAAATGCGTTCTCTGAGTTTTATTTTTTACTCAGGCCTTACCTGCGAAAAACAGCAGAGTTTGTCTCGCGTGCATGATTGTCTCTCTATCTAATTCACTAATGTCTGCGTACTAGATGCCAAACTTGATGCCTTGTCTACCGTTTCTTTAGTGATTGAGGGGGGAAATCTACTAGATCTAGTTGTGTGAATTTGCATCTATGTGCTTCTGATATCTTTTGTAACCAGCCCAGTACTAATGTTGTGTTTCCCCAAAGATTAACGTTGCTTTTACTTTTTATTTTTATGACTATATTTTTAATTATTATCTTGCTTTACATTCGTATCTCACCTTTGGCTGGGTTTATAAGCCTGCAACTGGGTTTGTTTGAGAAATTCTCTTTGTTGTCTTTTAAGGTCACAAAGAGATGGTTAGCTTTGTATTCGATACCTTATTTTGTGTCTATTTGAGTGGCTTCTGCATCGATAATCTTGTAAGTGTCTCTTTCTGCTAATTGGCATTTGTCAGTGATAGAGTTTTTGTTAAAAGTTATTTCCTCTCCTCTGTAATTTTGTATATATTTTTGGTTTTATCAGCAAATACAGGTGCTTCATTTCTTTTTAGCTATTTAATATCAGTGGATAGGGCTTTCTGGAATTTGTTAGGTCTGTTCATGAACAGCAGATTAGAGATTATATTGAGTATGTTTTGCTCGAAATGGTATGAGTCTTGTATTTTTCTGGGTACTTGCTAGGCAGAAATATTTTTACCGTCTGTCTATGGTTGTTAGTCTCGTTCGAAATTTTCCATCTCATTTTCTTTACTACTTGTTCCATTTTAGTTAGCAGGATTCCTGTGTATGGTTGATTATTGTGGGTTGGGATATTTTTGGTAGAGTATCCCAACGTGTGTGTCTCCTTCTTCCAAGAGTCTTTCAGATAGGTAGAAAAGAATGGATGATGAATGTCAACGAGACGCGATCGTGTGTTGATAACTTGTTGATCACCTGTTGATTCGAAACCGACGGTACCATGTTGTTCTAGACATCTGTAATACAATATGTAAATAAATATTATGCTCTTACCAATATATATATATATATATATATATATATATATATATATATATATAAAGTTAAAATTATGTTAAATAATTTAATAATTATTCCCACAATATTTGATAGTGTAGGGAATTTACACTCATCCTTTTACATCAGTTCTATTTTACCAACGAAAGGGTTATAATAATTATTTTTTTAAAAGATGGCCATCTTTGATTTTTTTACTAAGCTGTCCCAAGCAATGCAGTTTGGTTTCAATTTAAAACGGATTTCTCTGACATTTATCCTGCTCCACTCTGGAATAATTTACAAGCTGATTAGACCCGACTGGATTACCTAAAATACTTTTCATAAATGTCCTCATGAAGTGATCTGCCTAATGTTGAAACCGGTCGACGACCTGACATGACATGTTTGCATTGTCATCCTGTCTGTCTTCAAACATAACTTTAGCATTATATTTCTTAAATATTAAGTAATATGTTTTGGAACATGTTTTTGGTTAAAATTGATTTTTCTGAAACTGCTAATATATATATATATATATATATATATATATATATATATATATATATATATATATATATATTATTATTATTATTATTATTATTATTATTATTATTATTATTATTATTATTATTATATTATATATACGAGTATCTCTAGATCCCTCGAATGTTTTGATTTTCTAGTGTTTAGGGAATTCATTGCACCTGTGGCTTTTCTATTTTCGTGGTGAGCCGGTCTGATTTTCGCCCCAGTTCATTGGAATCTTAATTATAATCATGGAATGGTGTGGCGATTTAAGAGCGGATCAGCGAGACCGAACACAAATAATAATCAGTTGTGTTAACAAAAGATGTGTTTGTTCTTTCTATTTCTTTTTCGTTCTGTCTTTTGTGCGCGTGTATATGGGTATGTACATATGTTTGAAGGTGTGTGTGTACATACGATTGTGTGTGTTCCGGTAAATATGATTGTGAGTGCGTGTATGTGAATGTGACCATATAAACGAGAACGTGTGTATTTTAGTTCTTCTGTGTATCCGTGAGTGCCTATAGCTATCTGAGTAAGATGTGCGTGTGTACTTGCGCATGTGTATATGCGAATACCTATGTGTATACCTCCGTGTATGTAAGCACATATTATGCGTGTGAGATTGTGTATGTGTATGTACGCGAGAACGTGTGCACGTGAGTACCTATGGTTGTGGAATAGCGAGATCATATTTTTGTACAAGATTTTTATTTCGAAAACGGAAATGAAACTGAAGTCTAATTTTATATTTTCAAATGTAGAACCAAACTAACATATCACACGCGTAATGGCCATTATTACACATGCATTATTGCACATGCATTATTGCACATGCATTATTGCACATGTATTATTGCACATGCATTATTACACATGTATTATTGCACATGCATTATTGCACATGCATTATTGCACATGCATTATTATACATGCATTATTGCACATGCATTAGTACACATGCATTATTGCACATGCATTATTACACATGCATTATTGCACATGCATTATTACACATGCATTATTGCACATGCATTAGTACACATGCATTATTGCACATGCATTAGTACACATGCATTATTGCACATGCATTATTACACATGCATTATTACACATGCATTATTGCACATGCATTATTACACATGCGTGATTGCACATGCATTATTGCACATGCATTATTGCACATGTATTATTGTACTTGCATTATTGCACATGCATTATTACACATGCATTATTGCACCTGCATTATTGCACATGCATTATTGCACATGCATTATTGCACATGCATTATTACACATGCATTATTGCACATGCATCATTGTACATGCATTATTACACATGCATTATTGCACATGCATTATTACACATGCATTATTACACATGCAACAAATTAAGATTATTGAAATTTATAATTTCATGTTTAAAATCAATCTAATGCCTCGTTCTGTCCCTAGAGACAATGGATACCCCATGTAAAGGTGCTTCCGCATGGATTCTATAGCGAAGCAGGTGGTTGCGCAATCACCTACCACACTTCCTGTTTTCCGTACGAAAGAGAAGTCAAGTACAACTACAAACAATGCCAGTATAAGCAGAAAAACTCTGGTGTTAACTGGTTGCATAACCCATCAGGCTTGAGAACCTAGTTTACTTTATTTTTGAATTACTAGATGAGCAAGGATGTGTGGATACATATTTTCCCATGGTTATTATTAGTGAAAGTGATGCAGTAGCCCTGATATATAAAATATATAAACCATGACCTTCGTAAGTAAGGCCGGTTCACTCGAAAAGTGACGTCATGCTAGTAAGTAGCAAGCGAGATCTGTCGAACAGTCAGACTGTCGATAATGAATGAGAGCTTTTTTTTTTAAACAAAAGCATCATAATTTTTTTTTTAATTGCTTTTAAAAAAAGAAAAGAAAAGAAACACAATCCAATTTATACTGAAACTGGACTTTATTCAATACAAATAAATAAATAAAACAAGAATTCAAAATGAATAGTTGTATTTCATTGGTGCGTTAAGGTAAATAAAAATCACGTTGTTTCATGAATTTAAAAAAGTAAAATTAGTTTATCCCTTTGATTGATAACGATCTAAAGTCAAGCAATACCGATCATAAATTTCAAAGTTACAATAATATCAACCTATTATTTCTAGTATAGAAAACATTATCGGTTACAATGTATGTAAAATTACGTTTTCTTAATGGACGTTTTTGTTATAGAAGTATGTTTGTGTTTCTTGACATGATACGAAAGTTGAACGAGGATATTAATTAAACCAGAATTTTATAGGCAACTTAAAGTTAATAAAAACATGTTGATTCTCCTTGAAAAAAAAGCCAATCCTAAATAACTACTGTACATACGTTTCTAATTTTATGTTATGCAGACTTATGTTATTGTGTAAAAACATATTTAAAATTTTAGGGAAAACCAGCAAGTAGTTTGTTTTTATTTAAGATTTTCAAATTTTCCCAACTTCCTTAAATTCTGATCTGCCTATGTTAATACAATCCGAGTTAATAAAATAATAAATAATAATAAAATATTTCGCTTATTTTTTGTCCAAATTTTGCATTTTTGACCATTCTATTCTGATACTGTGTTTACGAAGGTGGTGGTTTCTATTTATTTGCCTCCGCACGAGGAGAGGGGAGAGTTAGACAGAAGTTCGGTTTTTAATGTGAGGAAAATCAAGCTCCCAAAGATGAGCATAAAAATGTTAATTGCTTCAATCTAGAAGAATTTTTCATTCACCTTTACTGACCGCGGACAGAAAAGTGTAGTATCAGATTATATTATACTTTTAATTATTTTATTGCATACAATATAAAAGTACAATTTAAATTTTAAACATCAAAAGTGTGGGGAGTGGAATGTCGTTGGTCAGCCTCTGTCTATCCTAATCTTTGCTACCACGATACTACATTTACTCTAGGGGTCAAAATCCCTAATGTGTTTGAAATTAAAATGTTATAAATATATATGTAAGAATTAATGATGAGTGAGACAATAAAATAAAAAACGGTTAGTAAGACCATCCCACCCTTTCATAAAGAATAGACAGCCCACAGTAATTAAATAAAGAAACAAAATAACAAACGATGAATAATATAAAAATGAAAACGATAAATCAATAAAAACGTATCAAATAATGAATTTTGTAAGTCTTATTAAAAAATGCAAAACTATTTGGAAATAAATATCTAAACAAAATTATTTTATTGTCAATTTTATTTGTTTTAAATTGTATTTAAATAAATAAAATAAAATTATTTTGAAAGTGTTTTAATCATTGTTTTTCTAGCACCAAACATACTTGAATTGTTTTAGAATTTTATTACACACATAAAGAACGTTTTCACACAATAAAGTTTTTTATACAAAAAGAAACAAGTTTTAACCGAATTTCTAGTTGATATTATTTTATGACATTCTATGGGTAAGTTCATTTTGTATCAGGACAAACAAAACGTTTTATGTTATGCGGACTTGTTATTGTGTAAAAAGTATTTCAAAGCAAGTATTTTTTAATTTAAGCCTTTTCTATCAGGACAGGTTTGTCAACCATCTTGAATTTTGGCTATGAGGGTTTTTTTATAGTTTTACCTTCAAATCATGAAAACGACATGAACAAAATCATCGGTATCCTTTTTTAAATACAAATCAATTATCAGATCAAAGATGAAATAATTTCAGACAGAAATGACCACAGTCATATGTCCATGCGTTGGCGTGTAATAAAATTTATCTTCGAAGCGTCAACTAACAGCCGTGACGTAAGCAGATAACCCTGTCTCAATACAATGAATATGTCTTCTTAACAAAGGTCACGTATAAACACTATAACGTATCATTATTATTTACTCACGTTTATTTCTTTATAAGATACGCCCTCTTGCTCTCTCGCTCTCTCTTTCTCCCTCTCTCTTACTGTCCAATTACGAGTTAAATAGTATTGCTGCATGGAGTGATATTCCCTTTTGTTTATAATGAACTTTTTCATTTTATTCTTTATTATTTTAATTCACCCTAAAATAGGCACATGATCACTGAGATGTAAGGGGTTACTGTGAATTTATGGCCATATTCATAGTGGCATCCTAAGTGAGTAGTTGTGCAGCGAGATATTTGTTCACATTACATTTAAATTTCTGAATATTGTTATAGTCGGGGAAACAGGAAGCAGTGAAAAAATTCCAAAGTTTAGACGTTCGAGGAAAGAAGTTATTAAAGTAGAAAGCCTCCCGGTATCTGGGGATCTCAAACGTGAAGGGGTGGAATTTAGCTGAATTCGGGTTGGTCTGGGGTATTATTTAGCTGCGACTATTACACTCTCACAGTGATTTCTTGATGCTATTAATTTCCAATCTTTTTATTATTTCCTTTCTTTTTTACTTGTTCACTGTTAATAAACATAAAATGAGTTGGCTGGGTGACTGTGGTTGTGTCCAGAAGAGATGGAGTAAAGTACAACATTTTATTTTGCTCTGATTTTCATGAATAAATGTTTGTAGGGAAGGTATTGTATAGAATGGCAACGTATTTCAAGAAAACTAAAGTCTTATATATAAGAGATGTAGAATAAGAAATGTAATATACTATCAGGCACCTCGGCGTTGCCCGGGAATGAATAAGAATGCATATATTTTTTTAATTTTCATAATTTTTATATTTTTAATTCATAAATGAAATAAAATAAATAAAATGCCGCATTTACTGTTTATAGACGTCATGCGCAAACGTAGATCCCACGTTATTATTGTGTTTAATTCAAAAGTAATACCGACATTGAATTCTGCGTAAAATTTCATTTCATAAAAGTTGTGTTTGATCTTGGTATAGTACTTTGTTTGGGATTGTATCCTCGAACAAGGAAACAAGGATACCGTATTCTACACAATCTATAAAATAACTATAGATATATAGACATCGTATAGAACACTAAAAATATTTCAAGACACGGAATACGATCAACTAATGTGTTTACACTTTCTTTGCAATTCTGTAGTTAGCGAGGTGTTTATTGCTGCTTTTTACTTGTTGAGTGCAATGTGAAAAACGATCAAATCAAAGAAAAATATAAGTAATACCAATTGTTTTTTTTTACGTAAAATGAAAATAAATAAAATGCATTTATGTTTTTCTTATTTTATGTCTACGTTTTTTCTAATTAAATTTCTGTCTTTCAGATACAATAAATCTACAAGTGAATAACGGGTTTGTTTATACGCAAACGCAATTAATTTTCTAATCATCGACCTTTTCAATTTACTCTTTCGGGTAAAAGGAATAAAACTATCGATTAAATAGTAGATATATTCTTTACAACAACATCGATAAATTATCAAACTCTTATGTGCAAACAAAGATGAAATCAATTGTTGCGTGATTAATTGTGTTCTTCTTCTTGTTTTATCGTTGTCATAGCAAACTTTTACACCGGCTTAATATTAAAGCAACTTCTTTTTTCGGTTAAAGCCTTACAGTTTTTAAAGAACGATTTTTGGAGAGAATCAAATTTTAGAACAATTTTTCTTAGGCATATTTCTTTTAAATTTTTGTTTTTTTAATGAAAGTTTTGGAAGATAAGCCGTGTAGATTAGACCTCATTTTATTTGCACAATTTATTCACCCACCAACGCCTTGCATGCAGTTGTTCATTAAATCTACTTCATATTTTTCCATTAACATGGAAATTTTACCTTACTTTGGATGTCTCTTTATAATAATCATTTTTATTTTTAATGTATTTATTTTATTATTTTTTGATTTTATAATATTTTTATTTTATTTTTATTTTATTTTGTATATTTTTGATTTGGTTCAATTTTTCAGTGTTAATATTTTTATTTTATTTATTTAAATTTTTAACCCGATTGCAAAGAGTTATCCCCTCTTTTACTGTAGGAATATTTTGAAACGGAAAAAAAAGCCTGGCTGATTTTTTTCTTCTTACAAGGGCGGCGCAATTTTTTCCACGAGTTATCGTAAGCGTAGGCTATTGGCACCCATTATTAATATCTAATACTGATTTTTTTTTTGTAATTTTTATTTATTTTTTATTTAATTTGTGATTCTCCGGCGCCGAAGACGAAGAGAAGACTATCGGAGGTCATCATGGCCTCAACTTAAATTCACAGATCAAGAGAAAACACTGTTTGAGTTGCCCATGCTGCAAATATCCGCGGTATTTGCGAGTGGAAACGCAAAAAGACTAGTAAAAATAAAACAGATGATTGAAATATCGTCACAATGTCACACAGCACGCCAGCCGCCATTTTTCGAGGAGGTAGACA
Source organism: Sepiola atlantica (assembly GCA_963556195.1). NCBI lineage: Eukaryota > Metazoa > Mollusca > Cephalopoda > Sepiida > Sepiolidae > Sepiola > Sepiola atlantica. The sequence goes on from OY744524.1 coordinate 52,082,905, forward strand.
AAAACAGAGGCTGAAGAGAATCCGGTAAGAGAGACTACTTATAAGTACCCTTTGTTTTGATTTGAAACCGACGGTACCGATGCTGTTCTATAATACATATATAAATAAATATTACGCTCTTATTTTTTATTTCCTTAATAAACGAGCACTGCTGGGGTTAACACCCACTACCTTTATACACACATATATATATATATATATATATATATATATATATATATATATATATATATATATATATATATATATATATATATATATTCTAGGTACATATAGATCTTAATTTCCCTAAATTATGTGACAGTTTCCGTGGGCCGAGTGGATATGGCTGACTCTGTGTACCGGATTCGCGCCTCCCGACCGTCTGAAATTGTTACTTCCCTGCACTGATGAGAGCAATAAGCTTGAAACGCTAGCGTCTGTAGGTATAAATCATTTAATATTTATTTATAAATATTATATATATATATATATATATATATATATATATATATATATATATATATAATCAAGAGGAATATACAAAATAGTTGTATATTGTTACATAGCATGCAACAATATAAAAAACATTGTTTTATATATCACTCTTTATGATTCTGATGTTTGTTTAAAAGCCTATTTACATGGATCTTTTACTTGGATGTTGTCAAGTTTTGTCTGGCTTTCATAATCTCTAAAGACATAGCGTTTATCTAATAGCTTGTATTTTGAAGTATGCTGGGAATTTTCTCCAGAAGCACGTGCACGACTTGTTTTGCTTTGAAACTAACATTAAATCATAGTAGGATATAACTCTGATCTGTCATTTTACACACACACACACATTTATATATATATATATATATATATATATATATATATATATATATATATATATATATATATATATATATATATATATATATATATACAAATCAATGTCTGTATGGTATGTGTGTGATTATTGTGTGTTCTCTATAGAAAAAAGGTTAGAGAATCTACATAAAATCTAAAAGTGTTTTCTTATGTCAAATTTACGAAACAAGGCAATAGAAGTGCTTCCTAATCTCTAAGTGCACCCCTAAAGCAGGTATGATGGCCGAACCACCTTAAAACTTAAAATATATCCTATTTTCATGAAATTTAAATCATATGTATTAACTTTTCTAGTGATAACAATGGAAGTGGTCCTAAATATCTAACCTTAGTGAGCTTTGGGAGCCGAACCGCCTTTAAAACATCAAATATATCCTATTTTGATAAGATGTATATCATATTCTCCGGGCAAACAATATAAGTTGTGTAGAATCTCTATGTGGCCCCACCTACAAGTGATCAATGGGAATAGAGCCGCCTTAAAACTTCAAATACGAGTTATTTTAAAAGTCGACTTCACAGACTTTTCTGAATTATTTAGTTGGGAAATGATGATCTTCCTCATAGGTTGTTTCATCCTCCTTGACCATTCACGACCATTTTGTGTGGTACCAACTCAGAATTATGCCACTACATGTTGGTGTGTATCCGTCTGTTTCTTGAGGATGGGGGTTAAGTTGATGGCATTTCTGGGTGTTTCAATTTCCTTAGGTACGTGTGATGTTCTTTCTATATTTTTGCTTCATTATTATCATTATTATTATAATTATTATTATTATTATTATTATTATTATTATTATTATTATTATTATTATTATTATTATTATTATTATTATTATTATTATTATTATTATTTGGTCGTTGATGTTGTTGTGATGATGATGTTATTATAAGTATTATTATTATTGGTGTTATTATTAATATTATCAGGATCATCATTATTATTATAAGAAAAATGAAATGTTATAATAGAATAAAAACAGAATTTTTTCTGCGATTTTATAAACTAAGCACCGTGAACAGGTCAGAAAACCGGATATAGTTATTGTAAACAAAGAGGGCATGTCAGAAAGTTTACGCAACTCTAACGAAATAAGACCAAAAGACCTTTAAAGTCTACACGCAGTATTTTATATATATATATATATATATATATATATATATATATATATATATATATATATATATATAAAATACTGCGTGTATACTTTATATATATATATATATATATATATATATATATATATATATAAATAACTATAAAATTCTACAAAGCTGATGAAAATATCAATGTTAATACTTACTACGACTATACTACTTACTACACATTACTATAAAATTCTACAAAGCTGATGAAAATATCAATGTAAATACTTACATCAACTATACTACTTACTACAAATTACTATAAAATTCTACAAAGCTGATGAAAATATCAATGATAATACTTACTACAACTATACTACTCACTACGAATTACTATAAAATTCTACAAAGTTGATAAAAATATCAATGCTAATACTTACTACAACTATACTACTTACTACAAATTACTATAAAATTCTACAAAGCTGATGAAAATATCAATGTTAATACTTACTACGACTATACTACTTACAATAGATTACTATAAAATTCTACAAAGCTGATGAAAATATCAATGTACATACTTACTACAACTATACTACTTACTACAAATTACTATGAAATTCTACACAGCTGATGAAGAATAAAATTCTACAAAGCTGATGAAAATATCAATGTTAATACTTACTACGACTATACTACTTACAATAGATTACCACAAAATTCTACAAAGATGATCAAAATATCAATGGAAATACTTACTACAACTATACTACTAACTACAAATACTATAAAATTCTACAAAGCTGATGAAAATATCAATGTTAATACGTACTTCAACTATACTACTTACTACAAATTACTATAAAATTCTACAAAGCTGATGAAAATATCTATGTTAATACTTACTACAACTATTATACTTACTACAAATTACTATAAAATTCTACAAAGCTGATGAAAATATCAATGTTAATACTTACTACAACTATACTACTTACTACAAATTACTATAAAATTCTACAAAGCTGATGAAAATATCAATGTTAATACGTACTTCAACTATACTACTTACTACAAATTACTATAAAATTCTACAAAGCTGATGAAAATATCAATGTTAATACTTACTACAACTATTATACTTACTACAAATTACTATAAAATTCTACAAAGCTGATGAAAATATCAATGTTAATACTTACTACAACAATACTACTTACTACACATCGCTATAAAATACTACAAAGCTGATGAAAATATCAATGTTGATACTTACTACAACTATACTACTTACAACACATTACTATACAGTTCTACAAAGCATATGAAAATATCAATGTTAATACTTACTACAACTATACTACTTACTAGAAATTACTATAAAATTCTACAAAGCTGATGAAAATATCAATGTTAATACTTACTACGACTATACTACTTACTACAAATTACTATGAAATTCTACACAGCTGATGAAAAATAAAATTCTACAAAGCTGATGAAAATATCAATGTTAATACTTACTACAACTATACTACTTACAATAGATTACTATTAAATTCTACAAAGCTGATGAAAATAGCAATGATAATACTTACTACAACTATACTACTCACTACGAATTACTATAAAATTCTACAAAGCTGATGAAAATATCAATGTTAATACTTATTACGACTATACTACTTACTACAAATAACTATAAAATTCTACAAAGCTGATGAAAATATCAATGTTAATACTTACTACAACTATACCACTTACTACAAATAACTATAAAATTCTACAAAGCTGATGAAAAATAAAATTCTACAAAGCTGATGAAAATATCAATGTTGATACTTACTACAACTATACTACTTACAACACATTACTATAAAATTCTACAAAGCTGAGAAAATATCAATGTTAATACTTACTACGACTATACTACTTACTATATATTACTATGAAATTCTACAAAGCTGAGAAAATATCAATGTTAATACTTACTACAACTATACTCTTTACTACAAATTACTATAGAATACTACAAAGCTGATGAAAATATCAATGTTAATACTTACTTAAACTATACCATTTACTACACATTACAATAAAATTCTACAAAGCTGATGAAAATATCAATATTAATACTTACTACAACTATACTACTTACTACAAATTACTATAAAATTCTACAAAGATGATCAAAATATCATTGTTAATACTTACTACAACTATACTACTTACTACAAATTACTATAAAATTCTACAAAGCTGATGAAAATATCAATGTTAATACTTACTACAACTATACTACTTACTACACATTACAATAAAATTCTAAAAAGCTGATGAAAATATCAATGTTAATACTTACTACAACAATACTACTTACTACCAATTACTATAACATTCTACAAAGCTGAGGAAAATATCAATGTTAATACTTACTACAACTATATTACTTACTACAAATTACTATAAAATTCTAAAAAGCTGATGAAAATATCAATGTAAATACTTACTTCGACTATACTACTTACTACACATTACTATAAAATTCTACAAAGATGATCAAAATATCATTGTTAATACTTACTACAACTATACTACTTACTACAAATTACTATAAAATTCTACAAAGCTGATGAAAATATCAATGTTAATACTTACTAAAACAATATTATTTACTACACATTACAATAAAATTCTACAAAGCTGATGAAAATATCAATATTAATACTTACTACAACTATACTACTTACTACAAATTACTATAAAATTCTAAAAAGCTGATGAAAATATCAATGTTAATACTTACTACAACTATACTACTTACTACACATTACAATAAAATTCTACAAAGCTGATGCAAATATCAATGTTAATACTTACTACAACTATACTACTTACTACAAATTACTATAAAATTCTACAAAGCTGATGAAAATATCAATGTTAATACTTACTACAACTATACTACTTACTACACATTACTATAAAATTCTACAAAGCTGATGAAAATATCAATGTTAATACTTACTACAACTATACTACTTACTACAAATTACTATAAAATTCTACAAAGCTGATGCAAATATCAATGTTAATACTTACTACAACTATACTACTTACTACACATTACTATAAAATTCTACAAAGTTGATAAAAATATCAATGCTAATACTTACTACAACTATACTACTTACTACAAATTACTATAAAATTCTACAAAGCTGAGAAAATATCAATGTTAATACTTACTACGACTATACTACTTACTATAGATTACTATGAAATTCTACAAAGCTGAGAAAATATCAATGTTAATACTTACTACAACTATACTACTTACTAAAAATTACTATAGAATACTACAAAGCTGATGAAAATATCAATGTTAATACTTACTTATACTATACTATTTACTACACATTACAATAAAATTCTACAAAGCTGATGAAAATATCAATATTAATACTTACTACAACTATACTACTTACTACAAATTACTATAAAATTCTACAAAGCTGATGAAAATATCAATGTTAATACTTACTACAACTATACTACTTACTACACATTACAATAAAATTCTAAAAAGCTGATGAAAATATCAATGTTAATACTTACTACAACAATACTACTTACTACCAATTACTATAACATTCTACAAAGCTGAGGAAAATATCAATGTTAATACTTACTACAACTATATTACTTACTACAAATTACTATAAAATTCTAAAAAGCTGATGAAAATATCAAGGTTAATACTTACTACAACTATACTACTTACTACAAATTACTATAAAATTCTACAAAGCTGATGAAAATATCAATGTAAATACTTACTACGACTATACTACTTACTACACATTACTATAAAATTCTACAAAGATGATCAAAATATCAATGTTAATACTTACTACAACTATACTACTTACTACAAATTACTATAAAATTCTACAAAGCTGATGAAAATATCAATGTAAATACTTACTACGACTATACTACTTACTACACATTACTATAAAATTCTACAAAGATGATCAAAATATCATTGTTAATACTTACTACAACTATACTACTTACTACAAATTACTATAAAATTCTACAAAGCTGATGAAAATATCAATGTTAATACTTACTACAACTATATTACTTACTACAAATTACTATAAAATTCTACAAAGCTGATGAAAATATCAATGTTAATACTTACTACAACTATACTACTTACTACAAATTACTATGAAATTCTACAAAGCTGATGAAAATATCAATGTTAATACTTACTACAACTATACTACTTACTACAAATTACTATGAAATTCTACAAAGCTGATGAAAATATCAATGTTAATACTTACTACAACTATACTACTTACTACAAATTACTATGAAATTCTACAAAGCTGATGAAAATATCAATGTTGATACTTACTACAGACTCTGAGATATTAGGTATTGCCATGGCTTAAAGCAAACTACCCAGATGGCGATTATGTCTAGACACAGAATGGTGCTGTAGCCCACACAGCTAGAAAAATACAAGATATCTGAAAATCCAACTTTATCAATTTGGGGGAGTCATGTTTATGTCTGCCGTCTATCCAAGGTCTAATCCTCTGGATTATGCTATTTTGGGCGTTTTAGAACATTCTCCCAATAGAACATCACACAGTCATATTGACTCTCTTAAAGATACTATTAAAGAAGAATGAGAGAAGTTGCATCCAAATATTTGAAGAACACGTGTGCAAGTTTCAGGAAGGTATTAAGAAAGAAGCACACATAGAATAGAAAAATTCATAATAGAAATATTATGAATTTTTTGTGGCAAATAAATTCTTATGCTTTTCGATAAACTAATTGGTCATACATTGTCTTTCAATCCCTCCCCTTAAATATTGTAAATGTATCTTCCCCATAGTCTCTCCCTCTCTCTCTCTCTCTCTCTCTCTCTCTCTCTATATATATATATATATATATATATATATATATATATATATATATATATATATCTATAAATATATATATATATATTTATATATATATGTATGTGTGTGTGCGTGTGTGTGTGCGTGATTCATGCTGTTCTCTATTTCACTTTTCTTTAGATGTTTTCTTTCATACATGTAAGCTCTCCCTACCCGAGAAATTTGTTTCGACAGTGTACAATTATGTAAAGAAAAGAAAACCTACGCCATTCTTTGTGACCTTATGGTGTAAACGCAATTTATCGATGTTTATACTGAAACTTGAACCACTGTGTTTATTCTGATATCCCCAACATCTTAGCTATCCGCGGTCGTATTTTGTACCTAAAATTATCATTAATAATGTTACTTCTACCCTCGCTGCTGCTGCTACTTCGACGTGGAAGGCGAGTGCTGCAAGTACTGCGAATGTTTCATTGGTATCACTTGCACTATTTTACAAATACAACCATTTAAAGAAATCGAAATGTAACTTTAACTTGCAGAAAATAAATATTTGTAATTTAATGTAATTTTCTTTGTATTAATATGATTAATACATTTGACTGCTTAACATTAAATTGTTCGGTTTAAGTAAGAATTCATAAGAAAAGATTAAATTATAACTTATTCACAGTAAAAAAATGTTAAGTGAATATTCTTTTTTTGCCTTATGTAATGTAATACTAATTTATTTTGTTTGTAAGCTGAGTTTTGTTTTGTTAGATATAATCGTTACCGGTTATACGTGTTTTAAAGCGGAGACATTAGAATTAGAATTACCTTGTGTCAAATCTACTAATCAGTCATAAAACAGTTCAAGAGTGGCAACATATTAAATAAGTTTTCGTCAAGAAATTATTGTACAGGTTATTATGATATGCAAGTCATTTAATGAAATAAATAGGTTAATATCGATTTAAACATATAATTGTATTCCAGAAGTCAGAGACATGACAATTTATTTTGATTAATTTCGTAAGCGGATAGTGGTGCTTATGTAATAAACAAAAATGCTTCCAGTATAACATACTTCCTAGCCGCAATTTTTTTTCTGAAAGAAACTGAGACGATTTACGTTTTAGTATAAAGAAAATGATACGATATTTGTTGTCTGCTGTCGAAACCACTTCGTAAATTGTTACTATTTGAACTACTGCAAATACGATTTTAATCTTATATTACGAAGATTTTTTTCCTGCTTTTGAAGTTTTCGTAAATGGCGACTATATGAACTACTGTAATATTTTCTCTCTATCTAATATATAAAGTAAAGCCAGTCTATTTTGTGGTAGTTTGTGCAGTATAGATTACTTCTTACAAAGTAAATATTTAATTTGTTTTAATATAAAAGTTTGGTTTTGATCCGAGTATGGTCTTAAACAAATTGTATTCCGAATCGATCTTATCGATGTTATACTTTATCGGGATCAATATTCACATTTCATATATTAAGAAGAAGGGGTGAATGCTTTGCCCGTTGCAAAACGTGTACTAACCCTAACACTATCCATGAAGAACCGAGAACAAATTTAGTAACAGACATTTTTTGGATTGCCGATATTCATATTTCGGCGTTCTTATTGGTTAAATAATATATATTTAAACGATCCTTATGCGTGTTCTAAAGTATAGAATTGGTATTAAGGAGAGAGGAAATAATAGAGAGTAGACAAAAAGAAAAAGAGAATGAAAAGTAAAGAATCAGTGGAAGAAGGAGGCGCACACACGCAAAAATGTTTACGTTTTACGATGATTATTCGATACCATGATGTTACGAGGTAAGCAAAAATTTAAGAATATTCAAACTACTTATTTTTTTTATATTCATACTTTATGCTGTTTGCGAGTTACCCCTAAACTGATTAACCAATCACTATGAATTTTGGAACACAACCGCTAGGCGTAAGAGGTGATGATATGGGATATATTTAGTTTTAGTTTTATGTAAAGTAAGTAACAATGGGATTAAACCCTTCGTGAAAATTCAGATACCTCCGATTTTTGTGAAACTTTTACAATAGATATAATATATCAATTAATAAATAGTCCAAAAATTTCGATTTCTTTTGGGTAATTTAAAGGAGTTTCAAAAAGTCATAATATGGACACAACATCTTGTTTCAAAATTCAAATGTTTCAGGTTCCATTGAATTCGATCTATAGTTATTAGATACCAATTAAGCAAGATTCCCTCGATTTCAATTGCTTCTTAAGATCCCTTGAAGTTTTAAACATTTTAAAGAATAAAAATCATGTAATTAATTTTGATCAAACTTGGAATAAGGATTCTCGACATAAAGTTTAGTATCATTATACCTGTATAAAAGTGGTAAAAAACTAGGGTCCGTGGAATTTATTTTACGTGTCCTCGGTCCTCCAAACCCAGAGTCTTCTACAAGTAAATAAAACGAATTTCAATTTCAAATCGACGACGACGTTTGATTCAGTTTTAGAATAATTCATTTCAAAGGAGGTTAAATCGCCATTTTTTGGCACTTAGCAACACCAGATTGCCCGTAATTTTGCATTTAGCGATTGGACGATCTCATCTATTAAAATGAGTGTGAAAGGTGATAACGTACGTACAAACAAAGGTACAATCTTATTATTATACAGATGAATTATTTGGGTAAACTGTATTTCGGCATTAAATAACCACAAATTTGTTTCTATGCGCTAATCGAGAAAACAATAAATTTAAATATAGCAATACTTTATTTCACGCGGATGGAGAAGGGGTATTTGATATTAATGATATTATTAATAGTGTTTTCCTTGGAATCAAACGTTCGTTTCGTATATTTTATCAGTTTCTGAAGGCATAAGAGAGTTTTATAATCATTCATGACCATGCATTGATTTAAGATTGATATAGTAATTCTTATTGACATTGAGTGTTATTGCTAGTTGTTGGATGGCTTTTAACTGAGACGTTAGATATGATCGTTGCATACTCGAACTGCATCGATTCATATATATATACACACACACACATATATATATATATATATATATATATATATATATATTTATACATATATATATATACATATATATACATATATATATATATACATATATATATATATATATATATATATATATACATATATATATATATATATACATATATATATATATACATATATATATATATATATATATATATATATATATATATATATATATATATATATATATATATAACGCATGCACACAGACACACCCATTTGCGTTTTGCTATTGACGCGTGTGCGCATTCCCTTCACACTATCGCACATGCGCACACGTTTACCCCCGCCCCTTCTCACATTATCATTCTTACAGTACGATGTGCCAGGCTATACGGAACGACAGCCACCCTCCCGACAAGTGATGGTTGAGAGGATAAAGAAAGAGTAATAGGCGTTTGTTGGCATTCGCATATTCTCCTGGCTTCGACCCCAACAACCGATTAAAACTGGCCGACAAATAATGAGCGCCGAGTTCAGCAGTTTGACAATTGCGCTCGTCACGGCGGCCATGTTTGTCTTTATACTTTAACGGAATAAATCGCTCTGCTCACCCGCGCACGGTAAATATGGTGTCCTCGCTTGAACCCGTCATGTCCTTTTTAATTTTTAGAATCAGTCACCGGCTGTAACGCCGACTCACCATGTCATAGTGGGTGAAATACGACCCATGTTTATTGGTTTAAGGTAAGAATAGTTAAGGTTTCGTGAAGTTGGCGAATCAAAACCCCCAACAATAGATCTTATTGTGAGCCGTAATGAAAATCGTTTATGGCCACTATGGAAATAATTATTACAACTACCATGTTATAATGTAAAGGCCAAGATTTACTGCGCATGCTCTATTGACACGGTGCTTTTAAACTTTGCTAGCAAACAGACAGGGTGAGGAGGGGGCAGATCACTCGTTGAATGTAGCGAAAACGATGGAAAATTAGATTCGATTTATCAAATATCACAGCCGTTTGTAGTAATACTGACATTCCACATTGATTTCTACGTAAAATTTGTGGCCTGTCTCTCTCTCTCCCTTCTGCCATCCAAATTCTCTAAACCAAAAGCACTCCCCCCCCCCCCTCACACCAGGTATCCTACACACTACCTCTTTCTCCAACATGTATCCTGTCCCCGCCCCTGTATCACTGGTTTATATCGACCATGTCAACTTTTTCGGAACAGATCAAAAGATCAAATCTCCATCTGTCAGCAATAATTTTCCGAACGTATCCTCGCCCTTACTTCCAAGGTGCGCGAAATAACTTCTCCGACGACCCAAGTCCCGGCCCGATCCGTATCAACATTCGACAGCAATATAAAATAATTCTTTTTTCACACAAATCAACATGTCCAAACATTACCTATCATTTTAGAGGTTAAAATGCGCGCGCATATATATATATATATATATATATATATATATATATATATATATATATATATATATATATATATATATATATGTGTGTGTGTGTGTGTGTGTGTGCGTGTGCGTGCGTGCGTGTGTAACACAGTAATGTGTTATATATAAATGTATATATGCATATACATGCAATTGTTTGGATATTTATTTCTGTTTCGCCAGTTTTTTATGGTGAGTATCGGTCCGTGTAAATTTCTTTTTATTTCTAATCGATTTTAATATTTTAATGTTTTATCCTATTGATATCTTTTAGGATTAGAAATATTTCAGAGAAGGTATGGGTAGCTTACCCTTCTGTAGTTAAAGTTTCCTCATGTTACTCATTAGAAAGCAGATTTCATTTAATAAGAGATATTTTGTATATCCGGTATTAAACGCATTTTTATTGGCCAATCAACACATATTTTAACAATCGCTGCGGTTCTTCTAAATTACTGAATCTGAACGTTATTTCGTCTAATTATTATGTTTTTATTATTATTAGCTTGATATTTTAAATATATTTATTTTATAATCACTGTATTCATAAAACAAAGCCTCCTTACGTGTTCAATTCCCATGAGACAAAGAAACTATTTTTTGTAATTCTACATGAAAAATGTTCATTACATTCGACAGTTATTTTTAGAACAACATTACCATATCATTTTAGAATAATTTGGTTAAACTCATAATTCTAAGTCATTTTATCAATTAGTAACTAATTTGTGGTAAGAATTAAAAGTCATTCATCAGTAAAACATGAAAGCAATTTTGTAAATATTTCAAAACATAAATAAAAGATTTCCTTTTCCAAAGAATAAAGTTTGGGGGACAAGCGAATATAATGCGATTGTAGAACAATAGCTTATCGTCTAATTGGTCCAATTAATGATTTCAGGACCTAACGATGACGTGACTATTACACTTTTCAAAATCATACTTAGAACAAAAATGCGGAACAAAAATGAAAGCAAAAGCACTTCAGAGAAACGCCGTATAGGTACAGCTAGTATATATATATATATATATATATATATATATATATATATATATATATATATATATATATATATATATATATTGTGTCTTTAGGCAGAATTTTCTCATTTATGCAAACATTGTTTAAAAATAACAGAATTCGTCTGTTTAATTATACCTTTTTTATTATTTTCAATTTTTTCAGATGGCCTTTTTGGTATTAAAATTTTTAAATTAATAAATGTTCCATAGGTTTCACAAGTTTCACGAACGTTTCGATTCTTCGTCGAATCATCCTCAGATGTCAAAAGCAAATGAACAAAAAAGCTGGAGAGAGAAGAGAATTTTAAAAAGACAGCGAGAGAACGTTTTCGCATTGTTCCAGGAAGTCTTTGACGATTTAAATTCAGCAACGAAATCGCATTACCATAAGCATTTTTAAATGTTACCACTGGTTTCATATGTGATGTTATTAATTTTAGGTTGTTGTGTTTTTATGTAGATAGCTTCAAGTATTTAAAAAAAACAACATTTTAATTAGTTTCGGAATGTATAATTTTAGTGTTATTAACTAGAATTAGAATTCAACGCCACATCACCACACACAACAAAATACGGCAGTCAGACACGATCAGAAAAATACAGACGCCTGACACTAAAATCATACACAAAAAAAACTCTACATGTTTCAAAATCGTAGAAAAATCCTAAAAGAAACAATAGACTTCGGCACTAACGTATTAAACGTCTTCCACAATTAATTTATTTGTTAATAGATACATATACAATTATTGTTCCACAATTAAAATAAATAAACAAATATATAGTAAAAACAAACAACAAATTAATAAAAACAATAAATATACAAATACATAAATAACTGATTAAACTACACCTTATCTCTCTCACAATAATAAAAAACTATCAAAGCAAGAAATTAGTAAAAACAATAAATACAAATGAATAAATTTTAAAAATTAATAAATTCCCAGAACTACAGCGGATTATGCTGTGAAGAGGCATCACAGAACGGGACAAAACAAGACGAAAATTATGACTGCGAGCGCAAAAGCAACAACAAAAGTAGAGAACCATTTCATCGGAGTCAGCAGTTGCGTGTGAGTAAAGCCCAACTGAACCAATGTCGTGAAAACATGTGTCAGCATCCACTGTGTGAAAAAGACTCTGAAGCTTGCTTGTATGACGGAATTGCTCTCAATAAACTCTTGTTGAAGAAACAAAACAAAGTGAAAAGGTTTCAGTGGGCCAAGGCGTATAAAAACTGCACAATAAAGCAACGGAATCACGTTTTAGGCTGCTGAGAAATTAAAGTTCGCAATTTTGGGCTCAAATAGGAGAGTCTATATGAGGCGAAGAATTGGTGAAAGAGCTGCAAACCTCCTGTATCACGCCAATCAGAAAACAGCGAAGAGGCTCTGTTATGATGTGTCGGCTGGGGGGGGGGGGATTTTTTTAAGTCGGAGATTCGCACCAAATTAAATCAGACCAGACTAGAAAAATGTGACCCTTATTTGAATCAAATTAACAATAGGAGTAGCCGGAATTTCATCATTTAATTTTTAAAAGTTAGAATGTATTTAATATAATTTTTAAAATTGTTAATGAGATGATAATGCATGTTTTAAAGATGTCAACGAAGGGAAATGTTGGTTTGTGTCTTTTAATTGTGAATATAAATTCGTGTTTTTTTCAGTCCCACCGTCTCTCACTTTCGTTTCCTCCTACTTAAACCTCCTTCTACTTCCGCTTATTAACATATCATATCTTCTATTACTAACTACCCAAACGGAAGTGTGTTCTTCAGACCAAATTCCAATACTCCCGCTCCCAATGAATGTGTGATACAAAAGGAAGATAGGAACTAACGTACGAGTGTATTTTTTTATTACTTTTTACCTCAAATCAGGAAATTTTCCACTGATACGTAAGGCGCTACTGTTAATTAGAGACCATACCTATAAGGACATTCTAAACAGCGATATGTCTGTTCACATTCCATTTAAATTTCTGCATTATAGTACAGTCTGGGAAGCAGTAAACAGGATGGATTTCAAACGCCAGCAGTTCGAGGGACGAAACTATTAGAGTAGAAAGCTTTCTACAATGAAGTGGTGAACTTTTCTACTTGTCGGGTTCATCGGAGCACATTCCATTAAAACACATGTAAAACAAGCATAGAGATGCAACGTTGCGGCGATGGGACAGGGGTTGGAGCTTGGTTGACAGTGAGGGACCTATTAGATTAGAGACTCATTTTTCGACCCTATCTAATAGAGAGAGACTAGTGGCTGATGCTCCAGCCCAGATGTGCCAACAATACTCTAAGCATAAGCGAATGGTAGCTTTGTAGATATACAGGATACTGTCATGTGTAATAAGTTTGTCAGCGCTGGAAAGGGAGCCCACCTTCTTTACAGCAGCCTTGTATTTGTTACAATTCATGTGAGTGTTAGGCCGAGGAGTCTTAACGATGAACTCTAAGGTAGGGTGTTATTTGCCATGGAAATTAGTGGTTGAAAATGTTTATTATAATTGTTAAAGGAAAGAAGCATTGTCGTAGAAGTATTAAATGTTACCATCCATTTAGGTCCCCATTACACTACAGACTGGGTGCCCTTTTCTAAGGATTCTGACATTGCGCTGTATATGTGAGTGTTCGCTGTGCCTATATGTCTAGAATAGAGTGTGGTGTCATCAGCAAATATACCCATATTGGACACAATTTCATCAGAAAGGTCCTTTATGAATATCAGGAATAATAAAGGTTCAAAGATCAACCAATAGGGCACACCAGCATTTATATCATGTTTCGATTTACGGTCATCGATGACGACCTGGATTTTTCTTTTCGCTAACTAGGATCTTATTATATTAAATATTCGTTCAGTAATATCGTATGATTTAATTTCCATGAGAAGACCTTCATGCCAGACCTTGTCAAAGGCTTTGGATATATCACGGGCTACCGCCCTTACTTCACCTACCTTGTCCAGTGTATGGTATACGCGTTCGGAGATGATCTTTAGGATATCCGCAGTAGAACGGGATTGCGTAAATTCATACTGTAGGTCAGAAAAAAGTTTAGCATTAACGAGGTGGCGGACTATCACTAGATAAATTAATGATTCAAAGATTTTAGCGAAGTGAGGGGGAGCTTACTAGGGCGATAAGTAAGCGGGTTTGTTCTTCCACTAGAGTTCTTTAACACTCGTACAACAGATGCAATTTTCCAGCTATCCGGGAAGCAAGGTATTTATTGTAGAGTTTAGAGAGAACAGGAGATAACTCAGTAGAGCATTTCTTTATTAGTGTAGCAGGAATAATATTAGGCTCAAACGCCTTGATATGTCTAGGTTTTTATGATATCCCGGACATAGGAACGGGTGATGATCAAATCATCAAGTGTGCTATCTGTCCGCAGTAAAAATTTGGGAGGGAGTGCTTTGTGGGGTCTAAGGTGGAGTTTAAGACGAACTGCTATGCAAGCAGTTCAGTCTTCTTAGTTGCCGTGTTATTCACCACATTATTATCAATTTTCCAGAAATTGCGAGTAACTAATTTCTGCGACTAAATGAGTTTTCTGGTCATTTCGATATACTCTTTCTCTTGGCTGCGGCTATTTCATTCTTACAATGATTTCTAGCTGCCACAAATGTTTGCCTATTTGTACCTGACTTATGGCGACTAAATCGACAGAACGCTTGCTGAATATGCGCAGTAGCAGCTGCACAGATTGAAGTAAACCATTGGGGAGAGTGAGGCTTGCTATATAATTTTCGTCTGTGGACATGTGCTTCAATACCTGCTTTGACCCATTCAGTTGCCGCATTTGCACACTGTTCAGCAGGGACATAAAAGATTTTACTCCATGTGGCGTCTCTGGTGTGATCTCTGATAGATTCCCAATCAGCCGTTTCGAAGTATCTCGTTATTTTTAACAACGGCTCTTCAGCTTGTGATCGCAAGTTTAGGGTAATGATATCTACCATTATCACAAGAGGATCAGCGTTTCCAAGTGGGATATGGACATTCGTCACACAAGCCTCGGACAGTGTAATCAGGAATAGATCGAGGAATGAGGCTTGCTGATACTTATAATCTGAAAGTCGGGTCAGGAAGGTGACAGTCTGTGAGAGGGAATGAGCTATTGAGAAACTATACGTGTCGTTGTCAGCTGCGTCTGTATGGCTAAAACAAGCCAATTACAGTGGTCGATATTAAAATTCCCCAAAACATGTGTGCGGGGGCTTGGATCTACAGAGAGTGCTGCATCTATACTATCAGAGACAAGCAGGGTATAAGTAACTAAAGCTGTGTTAAAAGGTTAATCGAAACCATTTCTATTCTAATCATATGATTAGAATAGAAATACTAGTGGGACCCGTGGAAATTACATGGTTAATTAAAGTAAATATGTTATCATTTTAACATTTTATGCAATCATATATTTTTGCTAGTATATATGACGAACGAACATATACTACACTACTCCCAAGGAAGGGGGTAATGCATGAGAGGATATCCCCATGACAACAGAACAGATACTACAACAACCACCTCCAAAAAGGAGAAGGTAACGCCTGAGAAAGTTGTATCATTAACAAGAGAACAGATTCTACATTATCCCTCTCCAAAAAATGAGAAGGTAATTCTTGAGCGGATGGTATCACGACAACAGAACAGATACTACACTACTCCTTTAAATTGATAATTGAAAGAATGTAATAGTATAGTTTCGACTCCAGACAGACTTATACCTAATCTCCATTAGTAATAGATTTTTTTAAATGAGAATATAGTTAGACATGAGTATCCTTTCTACATATCAAATGAATACAAAATTAATTAGCAATTCGGATTGAAAATGAAGATTTACTTTTTGTATTAACATTTCGAATAATTTAAATAAGATAATTTAATACTTGTGTCAGCTACCTCCTATGTGGATGCCCACTAGAAATCGTCTCCCACTTTTTATTTTCTTACACGTTGTAAAGATTATTTATTTATTTAACAAAATTCATCATTTTCTAACAATAAAAATGTGTCATATGAAATCTTCCGCTTTTCGTTAGTTTTAAAACTCACTAATATAATTTACTGTGTGATCTTTTCGTGAATTTATCTTCCTTTAAATAACGAATTTTATAATAGAAACTTATACTTGTGTCTCCAAATATATCGGGAAAGTCGTAAAAATGATTTTAAATGTTGTCAGTATTCAATAAAAAATGACGATATTCGTTATAAAAGTAAATAATGTAGTGTACATTTCATTGCAATCAGATAGTTCCCTGATTTTTGGTGATTTTTTTAAAAATCTGATAATTTTTTTAAATATTTCAAATTACCTTCCTTGGTTATTTTTTTGTTTTTGTTTTTGTTAGAAAGAGGCTATTTTTGTTTTCCATTTCATTTTTTATGCATATATTCATTTATTTATTTATTTATTTATTTAGATGTTTCATTGCCAACCAATTAAAAGACCGAAACGACAGGACGCGAAGAGAGATATTCGGAAATGAAACTCCTTAAAATAGCCGGAAGCCACAACTGTGACCCGCTGAGCTGCAACAATGGCTGGAACGGTTGCTTAAAGAAGGCGGCCATTACAATCTCGGCAGCAGAGAGTGACGGGAGCATCACCAATGGCAACAATTATGAACAATAACAATTAGTAAACTTGACTGTTGGACCATTGACTTAATTTATTACCCTCGTCAACATAAATGTCGAATTATGCAATCATTTAAGCCTGAAAAGACGTCCTATTAATATTCTCATATTTACTTGCCAGCCATTTAATTTCAATTATTACACGCCTCGTTTTCGTGTTCACTACGATTAGTAACTTCCGCAGTATCGTCCTCCTTCTGTTTCCTCAGTGAAGTGACACGCTCGTGGTCGTGTATTTGTGTACCGTGTAAGGCAAAGAACGGGGAAACATTTTATACCGCGTGCACAATTTCTTTTTACTTTTTTATTTTATACCACACAAACTATGCTAATATGAACATATTTGGTTGTTACACATACATTCATTTGAGAAAATTTTCTTCCAAATCTAATACTTCTCTCTATCCACATAATTTGATAATGAATGCATATGGAAAAACGGTGTATTTTAACGAAAAAATTGTCCCAAAACTTAAGATTTATTCTAAAATTAATTTTATATAGGTTAATTTTTGCCATGAGATAAAAGAAGCATTCTATATACATCATTTCATATCCTAATTTTTACCTATAAAATTCAAATGATGCCTTGGTGCGATTGGTAGTATACATCATGTTCAATGAAAAATACGGGCACCTGTTGATAAAAAATGCCAAATTTGCATATTTCGCATCGGTAAATTTTACTAGACTTTTAATATGTTTAAATAGAGACCTTATAGAAATGCATTGTGCAAAAAAACCTTGTGTTGCAATTAGTTTGACCTTTTGCCAAAATTGAGGCTTATTTTACTGGACTAAATGTCAGCGGTACTATTCTAACTATACTGCTTTCTTTCAGTCTCTATGATCAATGGACACTCACAGTGAAGCAAGGGTTGTACAATCTCAGTAACACCTCTCTTGAACTGATATATCCTGAGTACAGTGGTAAATATATATTTTAGACAACTGGAAACAATGCCGGGATAAGCAGAGAAAGATTGGTGTTATTTCGGAGTTTTCCATTTCTGAGGTTAGTTGTCCAACCACAGCTTGAAAATCTAGTCTGCCTTACTATTTAATTTATATGGATTCCTACTTTTCCCAAGGGGATTCGGGAAAGTGATGCAATAGCCACGACAGAACTCGAACTCCGCACATTGAGCCCAGAGTTCTACTTTATATGTACCTTTTTACATTAAAGAGGGTTTTCATTTGGTCAGTTTCCACTTATTAGTTTTCTTAGATGAGAATCGTTTCTGTTTCTTTTTATCTTTGTTTTTATTAACGAAGAAACGAAGCCTCTCATTTTCATGTTGCAATATGAATTTTGCCATGAAAGTTATATAAATCAAGAATATGTGCGCCGAAAATAAAACTAAATAAAGGAAAGAAAAAATATCAAGCCTCGACGGTTTTTCTCTAATGGTTTACCCACCCCCTTTCTTCCTACCATTGAACCATCCAGAGAGAACACCAATTAATCAATTCAATTAATTTGATACCGAATATTTTGCTGGGGGACATCATAAAAAATCGTTTAACTTTTGAAAAAAATAAGGGAAGGCATATTCAAGACGTAATCTAAGTGAAGGTGTGGACTTTGTGACCCTAGGGGGTTCTGTATCGTTCGCGGGGAACCATGTTAATCGAGTTTCTGGTATTTGAAATCACGCTAAAAAAATCATGTTTTAATTAGAATGTATAACGCCGCCATGATGTTAAAGGCTAAATAGAGATAATCATATCGGTATGGCTGTTAATCTATCTCTCCACGGGGAAAATGTGGCACAGTTAGTGAAGCTTCATATGCTTACGACAGAAATTGCATTCTTAAGTTTCGTTATCTAAAAATTATACTAATTATACTTTTTTTAATACTTTTTTGCCTATATTAATTTAATCTTACAAAATACATGCTAAAATACTCCCCAATTTTGGGATTGGGTTTGTTTGAAAAAACTTCCATTTTAACTGTTCTAATTAACTCATCAAGTGACCTATCTCTTACTAACTTTTTATCTATCATTCGCTTTTTCTTTCACTGTACGTTGTTTGACCCCCCCCTCTCTCTCTCTCTCTCTCTCTCTCTCTCTCTCTCTCTCTCTCTCTGTGTGTGGGTGTGTTTATTAACAGTCCAAGGGAATAAAACGATTGGAATAGTGCATTATATATAAACAAAAGATAATATCACCACGAACAGTAATACTATTTTACCTTTAGTTAGAGAGGAAAGAGACAGAAAGAGAGAGATGGACAGGCAGACAGAGAGAAGAAAGAAGCTAATCTTGGGTTTTGTAATTTTTTTATATATATTGTTTTTCAAATTCACTCTTTCCTGATTCAAACAATTTAACAAGAGTTAGTCACTTTAGAAAAAATACAGGGTAAAACGGTTTCATATTCGGATTTTGATTAGCTATCATTTTAATATTCGGATTTTGATTAGCTATCATTTTAATATTCGGATTTTGATTAGCTATCATTTAAATATTCGGATTTTGATTAGCTATCATTTAAATATTCGGATTTTGATTAGCTATCATTTTAATATTCGGATTTTGATTAGCTATCATTTTAATATTCGGATTTTGATTGACTATCATTTTTAACTGGATCCTAATTTCCGTAAAGTAAGAGAAAAATGCATACTATTGTAATTTTAAATGTATAAGTTCATTTGAGGACAAAATCAGAGTATAAACAATTATGTACCGGGATGAGAATCGAACTGACCACCTCTATCTAAGTATGGTGCGCTAACCGATTGACTCACAGCGGCAAATAGAAAATTTGATTTGATGCTCTTATATACATATACTATAGCTGTTGTCTTATTTTCTGCCACGTCATCTCTCTACATATAGAATCAAATGTAGGTCAGAGGAGAGGGGGACTAATAGCAACGAAACGGCGTATATAGAAAAACTTTGTGTTGTTAATGTTTCCAGTGCTATGAGTGGCAGATATAATAGATGTGACTCCGTCTTCCTCTATTCATGACAAATAAAAAATAAGATATCGATCACGATTAAATATTACATTAAATCGATTAAAAATAATCCCTCTATTCAAGAACACAGACCCATATTTTGACGAAACCCCCTCCTTCATACTAACAACTTGGCCTGAAGAAGCTCAGCAGATTTCCAGCTGAAGTTAAAACAAGTCTCTAGATATGTAGCCAAAATGTTTGTATAAAAATAATTTACACTAAATGAATATAGAGTTCTAATTGTTATTAACATGAAAATCAACTTCTTAAAATTGGAACCCAGTCGATTCAAGATAGCAAAGACTCGATCTTTTGTTTTCAGATATAGATTTTAAACTATAATAAATGAAAAAAATGACTTACTATAAGATAAGTCCCATTTGCATTTATTTACTGCATTTTTATAGATCACTAAATCGTCCAAAGTGCGTGAATAAAATCGAGAACTCCGACTCAGGTTCGAACACGAGTTTAAAGTTTGAAAGTAATGTCGAACTTAATTTTTATGAATACACTTCGGATGATTGGGTGATCCACAAAAGTACAGCAAAGTGTTAACATAAGCCACATTTTCTTTTTTATATATATAGATCGGTGTGTAGATATAAAGACGTGCGGAGTGCTAGTGTAATTTATGTTAACCGTTAATAGAAACGCAATTAAAATAAGTTACTTCAGCACCCCATCCGTAAAAAAGATTATTATACAATATTCTTCTGGAGAGGAAGTTCCTCGGAGGACTGAGTTGCTTTTACTTTTGTTTTCTAAAAAATATTTTTGCATGTTTTTTTAGGGGGGGGGGGCTTTTTTTAAAACGTTCTTTTGATTATTTTGTAATTTTTGAAAGGTTTTTCGAAAATGTTTCTTTTTTAAAATTTCCTTTTTTCTTTCCTTTAATTTCTGAATTTATTTACAGTCATCATCTTAATTTTTATATTAATTATTATTTAATTATTTATTTTTCATTTAGTTTTTCTTTACTTGATTCATAAATCAATATCATTTGACTCATATTTAATTTATTTAATTATTTAAAAAATGTGATTATTATATTATTAAATAAATGTATTTTGTCATTAATACTCAATATAATTAATTATAACGATGTATTATATTTTTACTAATTTTCTTAGTAAAGTAATATAAAAAGAAAAAAATTTTTTTTAATTTTCTTCTCATTTTCTAATGCTGAACCAACTTTTGGTTTTTATCGCGATTAATGAGTTGTTCCCATCATAAAAACTAACTGAATCTATGTTTACGAAACACGGGGGTTAATTTGAAAATATTCTTTTGGTAGGCCTTTGAGACCCATATGGTTTCTCATGCATGTAATGATATTCAAAGTTTTGAAAGAGGAAAATATATATTCTCAAAAAGTACTCACATTCAGAGCTAAATAATATTAATTTTGTTTGATGTATATTAAACTGGCTTTGGAAACTCACTTTTTCCTGATTAAAATAATTTAACTCGAACAAACAGGTCACAATATCTCTCCCCCCTCTCTCTCTCTCTCTCTCTCTCTATATATATATATATATATATATATATATATATATATATATATATAGAAAGAGAGAGCGAGAGAGAGAGAGAGAGAAGAAAAAAGAGTGATAAATATGCAACGATTGTCCAAATTTATTTCAAATAAGTTTTACTTTTGGTTTATATTTGATCCTACTATATATATATATATATATATATATATATATATATATATATATATATATATATATATATATATTGTTGTTATTGTTTTTAACTAAGGGTATTTTGTTCTCACCTTGGGCGTACACTCTATTTTACATACGTATGAGTGTTCTCCCCTGCATATGTCACTTTAAGGGACGCGTACATACATATATATATATATATATATATATATATATTGACAGATAAAATAGTTATCCACATTACTGCAGCTCATCAGCGTGGCTGAGTATGACTGGGCTCGAACCTGCGATCACTGCGGCTGTTCGCCAACCATTACACTAAGAGGTCCATCTAAAATAACGTAACAATTTATGGTTTATAAAGTTTTTGTTTTAGTTATTATTGTCTGTTTTGTTTTTTTTGACAAAAAATTTGTAATTCATTTTTAAACATTTTTCCGGTACTTCGTACATACTGATTTCTTTTAAAGATTACATTATAAAAAACACAAATCCTTTTTTAAAAAATGTATGTATTGTATTACTCATCTTTCGCGGAATGAAAAAGCAACACTTATTTGAGAATGCAGATTGAATGTTTTTTTTATATATAATTTAAACATGAAATGATCCACCATTTCCGGGTCATTCTAAGTTTTTAAAGCATTTAACTATTTTTTGCGATAGGGGGTATATCTATGCATTGTTTTTCGGGTGGGGTAGGTGGTTTCTACTTTTAAAGCGATTACGTGTGGTTTTAAAAGGGGGTATTTTACGGTTAATTTATATGCGCAATTCATCTCCTACTATAAATTAAAAGAATAATTGTTTGCTTTTATAGTGTGTTCATACGTAATCGCCTAAAAATGTAAAATCTCCTTTTGGGGGGTTAGGGAGGTTACTTTTTAGGTATTGTATCCAAGATTTTGATGAACTCATTGTGAGATTTTCGTCTATAATTTTCGTCTTGTACCATTTTTTCCTATGAATCAACTTATGCCATTTTACCGCTGCCATTTTAACTAAATTCAGTGAAAATAGCGATTTGAGAGATAATTTAGCAGTCATGAGTTTTCAAATTCTCCATTAATTGAAAATTGATTTAATTATTAGGTTTAAAGAATTTCAAACCGAAAAAGTACAAGCAAACATTAATTATTTCAGAGGATATATACGCGGTGACCGGACAAACAGACAGGATCAGGGCGGCGCTAGCGAAAAAAAATCTTGTTCCCAAAACTGTGAACTCTCTGAGAGGCGGCACAAAAAAATTCGAACATTTCAAAACGCTTGATAGGCGTAAATGAACTCTGGAAACTGAAATTTACCAATTAAAAAAATTATACGCGTGAAGTACTAAAAAATAACTTTTTAGAGATGCTGATTTTTTAAAAGTAATTTTATAAAAAAATATTTTTAATATTTTAATTGGGGGTAGGCCCCCCAGAACGGTCTTGAAATCTATTCTCACCGATTGACAACTATTAACAAAAATTAGTTGTAGCGTCTTTGCGTTAAAAAATGTAATATTCAATATAAAATATAAGCACATTAAGTTACCGTAAACATTGGTTGTGAGTAAAGTGATAAGCGTCATAAAACTTTGTTATGTCACAAATGAGTAATTGCACCCAAATAAATAGTTTTGTCCCATTTTTTAACCGTATTTGATTTTTTTTAAATGCAATAGCGTAGAGTACTAAAATATACTTTTAGAGATCTTATATAAATAAATAATAATAATTACGAAATTAGTTCTAGTATAATACATTTTGGTTTCTTCATACAGAAATCTATCATTTTATTATTTTCTTAATATGACGAATAATATCATATTTGTTCAATAGATTTCGAATTAGTCATGTTTTACTGTAATATTTGTTTAATCTCAATATATATAAGGCAAAAATCTGTGTGTATGTAAGTAACGCAACAACTTTTAAAATATTCAACAAACACCGACAAATAAGGTATTATTTTAACCAGTATAATCCCGGGGAAATAATATCCAAAAAAATTAAAATAAGATTTATTTTTTGGGGGGGGGGGTCAAATAGCCAGACTTTTCGTTTAATGTGATCACGATTTTTAATGTTATTTTGTCCGCATGACGTCATATTGATAGGTACATGACGTCATAGTGATAGGTTTGGATATTATTTTTATGCCATCTTCACATTATTATTGTTTTTTTGCATTTCTTTTCGGACTATTGTCCTCCAAGGGAGAGGAATAAGAAAGAGTGATTTTAGTATGGTTCTGGAGGCCTCCTTGTATTTGGCGTTGTCCGAGAATAAGACAATACAATGTTAAGAACGTTCTATTGTCATTATTATCGGTCAAAGGGAGAAGTTATGCAATGCATATCCTGGCCAGTACTAAATGGGTGACGATTTAGGATGACCAGGTGCTGTAAAATCGAGTTTAAGCAACGCGTATCCTGGCAAGTACTAAATAGATGACTATTTGGAAAGACCAGGTGCGATACAATAAAAGTTACGTCCATCCGTCCGTCCGTCCGTCCAGCTACGTCCCTCTGTCCGTCCATCTAAGTCCGTCCATCAATCCGTTCACCTACGTACGTTCATCCGTCCACCTACGTCCGTCCGTCAGTCTATCCGTCCGTCCGTATGTTCAGCTACATCCGTCCGTCTGTCCAGCTACATCCGTCCGTCAATCCGTCCAGATACGTCCGTCCAGCTACGTCCGTCCGTCTGTCCACTTACGTCCGTACGTACGTCCATCCAGCTACGTCTATCTGTCTATCAGTTCGTCCGTCAATCAAGCTTTGTCTGTCTATTGAGCTACGTATGTCCGTCCGTCAATCCGTCCAGTTACGTATGTCCGTCAATCTGTCTACCTACGTCCGTCCTTCCTTCCAGCTACGTACGTCTATCCGTCCAGCTACGTCCGTCCGTCCAGCTACGTATGTCTGTTTGTCAATCCAGCTACGTCTGTTTGTCTGTCCGTCCACCTACGTATGTCCGTCCGTCAAGCTACGTCCGTCTGTCAATCCGTCCAGCTACGTCCGTCCGTCAATCCATCTACCTACGCCCGTCCGTCCATCTGTCCACCTACGTCAATCCAACTACGTCCGTCCTTCCAACTACGTCTGTCTGTCAGCCAGCTACGTCTGTCCAGCTACGTAAGTCCGTCCGTCCACCTACGTCTGTCCGTCCATCTGTCCACCTCCGTCCGTCCATCTGTCCGTCCGTCCAGCTACGCCCGTCCTTCCAGCTACGTCCGACTGTCAGTCCAGCATCGTCCGTCCAGCTACGTAAGTCCGTCCATCCATCTGTCCACCTACGTCCGACGGCCGTCCGTCCAGCTACGTCCGTCCTTCCAGCTATGTCCGTCTGTCCGTCCAGTTACGCCCGTCTGTCCGTCCAGCTCTGTCCGTTCGTCCGGAAAATTGAAAAGTGTAAAAGCGAGAGGAAAAAAAACAATACATGAATATACTAAGCCGGTACGTGAAAATAATTCAAAATAGTAGAATGAAGACTAGTGACAAGTTTAGGAAAAAAATGGGGGGGGGGGGTCACAAGTGGATCACATTGAGTCCTAGAAGCCACTTCTTTTGTTTACAAAGGGAGGGTTTAAATGACTTAATATATATTGCTTCCAGGACTTTAAGGTGGAATAACGAATGTGATCTACTTATGACAGAAAACCTGTCACTAGTGTAAGCAGACGCATATTCGGCGCTATTTATAAGATTGTGAGCAATAGCTGATCCGGATGTGTTGACTAAATTATTTAAATTATTTAGTCGGCCTTGGCGTATTGCAGGAGGGATTGTTGTTTTATTCTGGATTCAAACCTTTGCACTGTCTTCCCACGTATACGGCATCGCACCGACATTTAAATTGATAAATAATATTACTGATATGTTGGGGTGGGAGAACATCCCTGTGAACGGATTTTAACAAAGGTCGAGCAGAAAAAACAATTCTAGGGTTAGATGCCTGATAACAATGGCGCACAGCTACAGAAATTTGGTTAGCAAATCTCATGCTAATATTACATAACCAAGGTTATCTGAGGTACGCCGGGCATTTTGGAGGACCAAAAAGTTTAAGCTTATGAAAGTGGATGATCTTGGTAACGATATTAGAATTAACAATATCGAGAGGTTAACTATTTTCGGCGTGCACCTCTTTGATAAATTCAATCTTCGAATCAATCAGGGATTCAGAGGAAATCTTTAAGGCACGATGAACCAAACATTTAATCAGATTTATTTTTTTGTGTTTGGGATAAAAAGAGTCCCAGTGACAATATAAACCAGTAAATGTAGGTTTGCGGTAAACAGATGTAAGAAACAATGAATAAGAGTTATGCACTAGTACATCCAGGAAAGGAAGGGTGGAATTGTTTTCCCTCTCACAGGTGAACTGTAAGGCTGGGTGTAATTGATTGAGTGCATTAAGGAATAATATGGAATCTGACTCATTGTTAAGCACGCAAAATGTATCGTCAACGTATCATAAGTAAGTGGTTTATTGATATAGGCCAAAAGATTATGCTCGTGAAAACCTACGAAGATATTGGCCAACGCAGAACCGAGGGTGACCCCATAGAAATGCCGTCGATTTGCTGATACATGACATTATCAAAACTGAACTCGACAGACATGGTAGCAAACCGCATCAGTTCTACGAAGACCTCCTCAGAGATAGTGGGACCAACTGAGAAACCACGATATAGAACATCAGCACAACTATCGAAAGTTTCTTGTAAGGGAACGCATGTAAATAAACTGCTGATGTCGAAAAAACACATAAACTTATTCTCAGCAGAGAAAGGGCAATTGCGTGTATATTCAGCAAAAGTGAATGAATCTTTAATACAGTTGGCCGAATATACTTCAGGCACAGAATTGTTTCAATTCAGCCAACCATTTAGCTAACTTGTGCTGAACCGACCCGACCATAGAGAGAATCGGTCTTACGGGTATATTTTTCTAATGTGTTTTTGGTAGGCCGTACCCTATTGGTCGGATAATATCGTATATTTCCCCAGGAAGGACACTTCTCTTAACCAATTTGAGTAATCTTTTTTGAAAATTACTCTCAATGGAAAGGGTCTTAGCATGCGTACTAACAGGTTCGAGTCTTTTAAATTTATCGACGTCATCCAAGATCACCATCATTTTTGCCACATAATCGGCATAATCAAGAATCACTACTCCCGATTCCTTATCTGGTTTGGTAATGATATTTATATTCTATATAAAATAACGTCTTAATCCGTGAAGTTAAAGTTAGAAATAAATATGCTTCCCCATTGTCTGCACTAATATTCATATTCATATGAAATAACGTCTCAATCATTGAAGTTACAGCAATAAATAATTATGCTTCATCATTGTTTTCACTAAAATTTATATTTATATAATATAACGTCTCAATCAGTGAAGTTACAACAATGAATAATTATGCTTCGCGATTGTTTGCACTAATATTTATATCCATATTGAATAACGTTTCAATCAGTGAAGTTACAGGAATAAATAATTATGCTTCGCCATTGTTTTCATTAATATTAATATTCATATAAAATAACGTCTCAATCAGTGAAGTTAAAGGAAGAAATAAATATGATTCGCCATTGTTTGCACTAGAATTTATATTCATATAAAATAACGTCTCAATCAGTGAAGTTAAAGCAATAAATAAGTATGCTTCGCCATTGTTTTCACTTATATTTATATTCATATAAAATAACGTCTCAATCAGTGAAGTTAATGGAAGAAATAATCATGCTTCGCCATTGTTTTCACTAATATTTCTTCTTCTTTTTCTTCTGCTTCTTTTAGAAACGCCTATCCTGGTCAGTACTAGATGGTGACGATTTGAGAAAACCAGGTCCATATCCTACTACCACCTTTTCTTCATTGATTACCATTAGCATGTCGTATCTGCAACAGAGAGTATAGTAGAATATCTACAAATTATTCTACTACTGGTGCTGCTATTACTACAAATAATGAACACTTATAGGCTCCAAAACTATTTGACACAATTGTACCATATTTGACATTAATCCCCATTAACATGTCGCATCTTAAACAGAAAATGTTGGAGAACTTTTACGAATTGTCTTACTACTGTTGCTGCTATTACTACAAATAGTGAAGACTTATAGGCTCCAAAACTATTTGACACAATTACACCTTATTTGACAGTAATCACCATTAGCATATGAGATCTGTATCAGAGTGTGGTATAACTTTTACAAATAGTGCTACTACGTGTGGTGATATTACTACAAATATTAGACACATATAGGCTCCAAAACTACTGGACACAATTGCATTATATTTGGCATTATCCCCATTAATATTTCGGATCTGTAAAAGAGAGTGGGGTAGAACATTTACGAGTAGTGCTACTGTGTGTGCTGCTATTACTACAAACAGCTAACACTTATAGGCCTCAAAACTATTGGACATAATTGCACAGTATTTAACATTAATCATCATTAGCAGGTGTGATCTGTAACAGAGAGTGTGGTATAACGTTTAGGAATAGTGCTACTACTGTTGCTGCTATTACTACAAATAAAAAACAGTTATAGGCTCCAAAACTTTTGGCTATAAGTGCACCATATTTGACATTAATCCCCAATAACTTGTGGAATCTGTAACAGAGGGTGTGGTAGAACATTTACGAATAGTGATACTACTTGTGCTGCTATTACTACAAATAGTGAAGACTTATAGGCTCCAAAACTATTTGACAAAATTACACCATATTTAACAGTAATTACCATTAGCATGTGGGATCTGTAACAGAGAGTGAGGTAAAACTTTTACGGATAGTGCTACTACTAAACTATTGGACACAATTGCACTATATATATTTTTTAACTTAAAATATTTCTTTGGCTGAGGGAGAGTAAACAATTTTGTTTTGGGGGGGATTTATTTCTTTTTTCAACTAAAAATATTTCTTTGGGTGGAGGGAAGTAAAAAATTTGGTCATTTTAAACAGGGCGCCGGATTGAGATACAGTCAGATCTGAACGCGTCAGACGATTATTTTTTGAAGTGTAGAGGTAATGTAGTATCTATTCTATTGTCTTTCCTCTTTTGAGAGATGTGGAATTAGTGTAGTATCTATTCTGTTGCCATGATACCATTCTCCTAGGCATTCCATCCTCTTTTTTGAGAGGTGTGGAGTTAGTTTAGTATCTTTTCTGTCGTCATGATACCACCTTCCCAGGCATTACCTCCTCTTTATAAGAGGTGTGGAGGTGATGTTGTATTTGTTCTGCTTCCAACTAGCAAAAATATGCGACAGGGGGGCTTGTGCAGTATACCGCACCTTTGGAATACGTTTTAAGGGGATTTGTGCAGTATTGCGCCTCTATTGAATATGTTTTCTTCTTCTTCTTCTTCTCCATGAAAAGGGGCACAAAGGCACCATATGGGTTATTTGATATGACATGGTCGCATTAATATGAGTTTTTATTATAGTGACGCTACATGAATAAATTTGATTTTTGTTCTTTGATACGACATGGGCGCATTAATATGAGTTATTTTTTATAGCAGTGACACAACATGAACGAACATAATGTTGGTTCTTTGATACATGGGCGCATTAATATGAGTTCTTATGTATGCGCACTGAGGCAGAGATAGGTACGTATATAGTATGCGCACCGGGGCGGGGATAAATACATATATAGTATGCGCACCAGGGCGGAGACAGGTACGTATATAGTATGCGCACCAGGGCAGAAGTAGGAACATATATAGTATACGCACCGGGGCAGGGATAGGTACTATATAGTATGCGCACCGGGGCTGATATAGGTACGTATAGAGTATAAGCAACAGGGCGGAGATAGGTACGTATTTAGTATTCGCACCGGGGCTTATATAGGTACGTATTTAGTATTCGCACCGGGGTAGAGATATTATGTATATAGTATTCGCACCGTGACGGATATATGTATGTATATAGTATTCGCACCGGGGCGGCGATAGGTATGTATATAGTATGCGCACTGGGGCGGCAATAGGTACATATATAGTATGCACACCATGGCAACGATACATACATATATAGTATGCGCACCGGGGTGGCGATAGGTACGTATATAGTATGCGCACCGGGGCAGAGATAGGTACGTATATAGTATGCGCACCGGGGCGGAGATAGATACGTATATAGTATGCACACTAGGGCGGAGATAGGTACGTAGTTGGCGCACCGGGGTAGAGATACGTACGTATAAGGCACAGACACAGGTGGTACTTTTAATAGAAATATGTCATACTTTTTCCCTTGGAAACGGAAGAGGAAGGGTGGGGAAGAGACAGCTTTCGCCGAAGGCAACCGGAAGAAGGTGGCAACGGGGAGATGGAGCGGTAAAATGGGGCCACCAGGAAAGAGAGATACCCGGGCAACGCTGGGTAGCCCTGCTAGTATACAATAATACAAACATATAATATATTATGTTTACGAAAATCTGGATACTTCATTTTCCTCCAAAATATACACTTTGATGTGCAAATTATTTCACATCTTACCGAGATATTTGATATTGAATCAATTCTTGTGATTTTTGTTTTTTATTGGTAGAAAATGAACTTGGGGGGGGGGTACATTGTTGTTTTTTTATTTAGTACATGTGAAAGTTGCTCGAGAAATACCGTTTTGATAAGGGACGCTGTTTGGAAATATTTTATGTTGCCATGTAGTACTGAAAATAAACATCGTCTTGAAACAGCTGTAAACAAATTTAATATTTTTATTTAGAACATGATTTGAAAATAATTAAAATCGTTAAATACATGTGTGTGTGTGTCTATTACTTCAGAAACAGTTTCTCATGCATGTAATTATATTCAAAGTTTTTAAGAGATGAAATTATCAGAAAGAATCTAAATTCAGATCTAAATAACACGTAGAAAAATGTTTTTTTACTAGAGCGAAAATTGCTAATGTACTAGGTTTTAGTGTGCGTGCAATTATAATTATTTCCGAATGGTTATCCAATTAAAGCTTCTATGTGATGACGGTCTGTATGGCTAAAGGCAACCACTTGAGTTTATTGAATAGAGTACAAAGGGAAAAGAAAACAAAGGAGATAAACGAGAGGCAATGCCGTTGTGTGTTCGCGAAACGAACTTAAGATGCTTATGGCTATTACTAGAAATAAAACTCAGCAAAAATACTTTTCCCCCTTTCTTTACAATCGTGACATTTATTGAAAAGTAGAAAGGAAAAGGGAAAGAAAAAAAGAAAAATAAGGCAATAAAAATAAAAAAGAATTTCCACAATGAATTATTCGTGTCTTCAAATTTTGTTTTATTTTCAGGAACTATCAATTTCTGTATAACTTTTAACTGATTGTTAGATCTCAATATAAGGTTTTCTTCGTTTTCCGGTTGTCTTCTTCCACTTGATGCCGGTCCGAGCTTTGATACGCCTCTAAGTGGTCCGCCGCCTCGGCGAACGTGTACAAGACTCGCCCGGGATAATTTCCTTATGTGACTGTACCAGATGACGCCGCACAAATAGAGAAAGAAAGAAGAGAAAACGATATAGAGAAATGGGTAGAGGGGGGGAGAGAGAAAGAGTCCATGCTCGCTTGAAAATAAATAACATCAACTTGATTGGCTGAATATGTTTAGTGTAAAGAAATTGTGGTCTTTCGATGGAGAGCTTTTTCTATCGCTCTCGCTCCTCTTTCGTTCGGAGCGGCACTCGAGTTTAATGCCGTTGACAGGCCCGCCTTGCGAAGAGGCAGCGCTGGTCGTCTGATTGCCGGCTGAATGCTCTTTATCAAAAACTCACAGATCACAAAGCTGAATGAAGAAATCGAATGGACAACAACTGTCGTCGACGGAAAAATCTCGTTGGAAATGATAGTTGCCTGGAAATATCAGACATCGCTAGTTTTTCTGTCGTCCCGATACGCTTTCCTTTGTATACGGCTTTTGGCACGTCCACCATTGAGGGGGGAGATGATTACTGTCCGTTTTTTTTCTCCAGGCAATCACTAGCTCTATAACCGAGACATGGCCCGTCTGTTAATGAACTGACCGTGTGTCAATCGCTTGATGACCATCGCTTCGTTCTTGTCAATGACATTTACGAACTTCAATTGCAGATTGTTTACAACAAGGAGAGTGAACTCTGTGCGCAAACTGCCATTTGACCTGGCAGGTTCCCGACGGTAAATTCAAAAGAAAATTAGGAAGCGAGAGAGGTCAAGAAAGTGGGAAAGATAAGGAAAGAAAGAAAATATAGTAAGAGGAGGGGGGGGGGTAGAAATAATTTTTTTAAAAAGAATGAATTGTTGTAAGAAAAACAAAAAAAGTAAAAGAAACCGAAATATATGAAAGTGCACATGAAAGAGAGAAGGACAGAGGGGGGAAAAGAGAGAAAGAAAGAGTAAAAAGGATTAAATAAAGACAAAATATAATATAGTTAGATATAAATAAATAAATAAATAAATAAAAAGAATGATTGGAAAGAAGATAGGAGGAAGAAAAAAAAGAAAAGAAAAACAAGAATAAATTTAGTAAGGCTAGAAAATAGAAAAATGTGACCCGTTTGGTCACCCATTGGGCTCAGGTTAGATTCTTTGAATAAGGAAATGGTGAATTTGCAAAGCCAGTTAAATGTAAATAATAAATCTTTTATCTCGCTCTTTATCTCACTTTTTCTTTAAAGCTATGGGTTAAAGAGCATTAATACTTGTTATAATATTCCCTGTTGTTTATAATGGACTATTCCAATCTTTTTTTATAGATAGTTTTATTAGCTTTGACTTGTAATACACAGAGAGAACGGGATGGAGGAATAGTGACGGAAACGAAAGTAATGGATACTCCATAAAATAAGGACGGGGTTCAAACATCATATAGCGCGAGAGGGTGAGAGTACTAGAGACAAACTTGCTAAGAGACGGGTGACTTGTTGGGTAAATTGCGAATTGCGGCCAATCAGAATAATTAGAATTTAATGTTTTCAAACATAACTCAATCCCAAAAGCAAGGAATATGTTAACATGTCTTTTAGTATCATTAAATATATCAGGAAACCCCTTAGGGAAACAAACGTTGGTTAATTCGACATTAGTATAATAATCAGTAATAGGAAATGATAAAGGGTGATTGGGAAGAATGAAAAAAAGAAATAAAGAAAGAAAAAGGAAAACAAAAAGTAAGATAGAGAGAAAGAAAATATAATTGGAAAAGAAAGAGAAAAGAAAATATAGTAAGAAAGAAAGAAAATTATTGGAAGAAAAAAAGAATGAGAGAAAAATATAAGAAAGAGAGAAAGTAATAAAAAAATGAAAGACAAAATAAAATGAGGAAATAAAGAGAGGATAATATCAATAAAAAACGAAAGTATACTTGGGAAAAAAAAGAAAAGAAAAAGAAAAGAAAGAAAGAAAGAAAGGGAAAATAAAATGTAGTAATCAATTTACAATTTATGAAAAAAATAAAATAGAATAAGACGTAGAAAACTAAGACGAAAAAATCACAATAAACAGACCATGTAAGAATAATCGATAGTTCGCATCTTTTTTTGTAAGCTGACCGAAGCGAGGAATTCATACATAAAATACTCGTGGAGAGAGGGTAGAAAAATGAGGCCGATGTTAGGGAAAGCACAGCGTTGGAGGGAGAAATCGAGGTAACTTAGATGGAATTATGTAGGTCAAAAGGAATTATATAAAATGAGCTGAAACTCATATAGGTGATTAGGCTGGAGGAAAATGGGATAGGAAGAAATGGGGAAGTAAAAATACGTGGGTGAAAGAAAGCGGGAAAGAAAACCTACACAAGACATTGGTAGGAAAGAATGAGATTGCAAGAAAGAAAGGAAAAATAATAAAATGTAATAGAGAGAAAGAAAGAATGATTTTAAGAAAAAATAACAAAGAAAGAAGGTAAAGAAAGAATGATTGGAAAAACAGACAAGAAAAGAAAGAAAATAGGAAGAAAGAGAAAAGGGGAAGAAAGAGGAAAAAGGAAGAAAGATATCTAATTAGTTCATCGAGAATAAAGTAAAAACACCATGGATCACCCAATCAACCGAAGTGTATTAATAAAATCGCGAAC
Organism: Sepiola atlantica; assembly: GCA_963556195.1. NCBI lineage: Eukaryota > Metazoa > Mollusca > Cephalopoda > Sepiida > Sepiolidae > Sepiola > Sepiola atlantica. The sequence goes on from OY744524.1 coordinate 52,117,629, forward strand.
TCTCGCTGCAGCAAGGTTAGACATGAAGTCAGTTTAACGTAGGGGAGACCATCCAGGGGGCTCTCTGGAAGTGTACAAAAGTAGCCAGTAACGGATCCGTTTGCATTTCCAGTAGGGGCGCATCGGGCAATCGGCAATAAACTACCACCTCACTCCCTTCCAAAGGAGAGAGTATTGCGTATGAGCCTACACCTCCTAGAACCGAGTTGGACCATACCTCATCCTGATAAAGAAGGGCTGATAGTTCAGAACAGCCCCTAGGTTACCTGAATAATGCCAAGATGAACCTCGACTGGAATAATAAAAATGTCAAACTTCTTTTCATGTCTGGACATAAAAGTTTTAATTGAAACAACTCTGGTTGGAATATGCTTTTATTTTGTTCTGTTGTAATGATACAATCATTCTAGACATTACCGTCTCTTTTGGGGAAGGAAGCGTACGTCAACAAGAAATTGTCAAAGTCGCCTGTTCATTAACACACTCGACACTTACATAGTATATATACTAGCAAAAAGATGCGATCGGAAGGATCCAGTCAAAATAATTGAATTTCTCATTTTTCTGTTCTCTTCTTTCTTTTCAGGTCAGCAAATGCAAAAAGATACTTCGACTATTCTGAGATTGTTATACATCATACGTATTTGCAGCACAAAAGGTTCATAGTAAGAGAAGTGGCAGAATGTATACGCACACATGAATGAAATAAATAGACACCCTTATTAACAACGAGGGTCCTGATCGACCTAAGTCAGATGATGATGATTATTTCCTCTCTAATGAATTGAACAATCACTTGGTTAGCAGTGGAAAGTGGAATCCCGAGGTTAGTGGCGATTTGGTTCTGATTAACCCCACCTTTAGATTGACCTATAACTATAACCCTGAAAATTCTAATCCTTCTTTGGCTCATGTCATACTGAAATGTGGTATATGATAGATATATTGATATATAAGATATAAAGATGTCAATCGGTATAAAATATCGATGTTTGAAACTTTTACTGCTGATTTGTACGACTCCGAGTATTAGCCGTCGAGGAAGGGAACAGAAGGAAGACTTCAAACGTATGACTTATTTGTTCTCGGTTGTCTATTTATTCTTGTCGTGTCTACGTTTCTTTATGGAAATGAAGCCATGCGAGCTCGCATATGTCAGAATTAAGTTTTCCTCAATTCCTGTAGAGTATTTTTCATGACTAATGAAGCTTTGCAAATCTAATCACAACAGATAAAAGCGAAAAAAAATCACATTTCAAACGCAGATTTACTTTGAAAAATGGTTGCGCTTTTGTATTTTATTTTATTTTAAAATGTGCAATTATAAAGTTTTCAAATATATATTGATGCATAATGTTTATATTTTAAGGACACTAAGAAGGTAAATGTCATGTTGACCTTTTCAGAGTTGACATCATTCTTTTGTTTATTTTCAACAAATAAACGAAACAAAACAACAAAATATATTTTTTAAAAGACCTTTAATCTTTTGCATTCCTTTAACAGGGCAGGCATTTTCAAATTGGTTTGATTGTTACTGGGCATCCGGTATAGTACGTGGTATCAGGTCGATGTGCTGAAGTTTAACTTTTCCAGTTTTATCTGTTGTCGGATTTTTGTCAACTAGAATTTGCAAGGCTTCATTGGTTACCCAGCACATGTGGATTATTTAACGTCGAATTCATGTATTTATATTTTTTCTTGCAGGCAGATACCTGGCAATCGAAAATTTGACGACAAGTATAAAAATTTACAGCAGCTGTTTAATAGAATTCGTATCACCAATAACAAACGAATGTAAACATATTGGTTAGCAAAAGAGAAATTGGGCGTACGCTAAACTTCAAGGTGGTCCGAAAGTGCTGTTTCCCATACCAAAAAGTGTGGTTCGAAAGTCTTGTTACCACTACCAAATATGGTGGTCTCAAAGTCTTGTTTGCCATTAATAAAAATGGTGATCCGAAAGGGTTGTTATGTGTAGTTCGAAAGTCTTGTTACTCCTTTACAAAAGAGAGTGGCATGAAAGTCTGGTTACCCATAGCAAATATTAGCAATAGAGAAATAATCAGCAAACCACAGTTTCATAAAATATCACACAGATTATAGCGCCGCATTATTTTCTGCCACGAAAATGATGGTGTTCATCAGATCTTCTCGATGTTAATGAAAGTGAATAAACTGAATCCATTACATGTTCATCGCTATTACTGTATTACTTAATCTTCTATTGTTCTAGTGTTTTTATTTTGTTTTACTTTTTTTGTGAATAAACTGAATAGTAATAGACATTTTGTTTTGTATTGCTGCATTACTTATTCCTCTATTGTTATTACTTTGTGTAATAGTAACAAGACTTAGGACCACCCTATACAATACTATCATTTAATTTTCATTACAAACGAATACAAATTTCAAACAGATACAAATGGAAAAATCCTACTATTACATTCTGTCTGAAAAAAAATGCATTTCTTGGTAGCGACAGTGCACCTGCTCACTTGTTTTAAATGCTATTATTGAATGTTTTAAGTTCACATATGAAATGTCTTGTATATGCCTCACCATCTTCCCCTCCCTGATTAGACATCCTTCCACTGCCCCCTAATTATTTGTGACATGTTCTTTTTTATTCTTTTTAGCCCTATCAGCGCACTAAAACAGTTATTTATGTTTGTTTATTCATTTCATTTTATTTCATACGCGTGTACGCCCTCCGTCAATGTCCACACTAATATTCATATTCATCTAAAATAACGTCTGAATCGGGGAAGTTAAAAAGAAAGAAGAAAGAGAGAAGTAAAACATCTCAAACTGGAAACATCTTTTAAAAAAGAAGAGAAAGAAAAAACGTATAAATCGCCATAGAAAGAAGAAAAAACGTCTGATTATAGAGAAAGACTCAAATCGGATGGTTGCCTGACTTGATAATTTCTCAATTCCCCTAAATACTTGAAATGGATTCATCCGACTGTTTTTTACTTGTTAACTTTTGTGCGATGGGACGGATATGTATATATACAAATAAACACACATTGCTCTTTATTATAGAGTGGTATATAGGGGTGCAACTTCACCAGGAGCCCATTTACTCTGGTGCAGTTCATAGCCGAGTTTCATATTTATTATTATTTTTATTATTATAATTAGCAGGGCGACCCGGCGTTACCCGGGGTCATTAAAAACACAAAATAGAAGTTAAATAGCGTGTGTAACGTCTTTATATGAAAACTTCCATCTCTCTTTCTCTCTCTCTCTCTCTCTCTCTCTCTCTCTCTCTCTCTCTCCCTCCCTCTCTCTCCCTCTCTCTCTCTCTCTCCGTCTCTTTATCTGTATCTGTCCATCTCTCCCATTTTCCGTCCCTCCCCTTAACCCACTGTTTCTCTTCCGTCCAGACTCTGTTTTAATGTGTTGAGAAAAAAAAATGTAATTCATTTACCGGAACTATCCTTTTTAAATGTAAGACTGTAATCTTACATTTATTACTCCTGGATAATGCCGAGTAAAATAAAACACAATGAAATTCTTGATACCGAGTAATTCCGCCTTTACCTGTTTTCTCAATACCATGAAGAGAAATGATGTTGATAATGAAAATCATCTAAAGAGATTTAAATGTAATATTGTAATTTACATTTAATGCTCCCGGACAACTCTAAGATAAACACGAGATTATGTTACCTTCCTCGTTTACCAAATACAATAATGTTAATAATGATAATTTGATTACTCCCAAAGAATGCTGAGAAAAACAAAAGTTTCTGTAACCCCTCCCCCACACACACACGACTCACTAAATAAAATACTGTAATGTTAGTACAGAGGCCTTCACAGCACTGTCAAAAGAAACGTTAAAATCAAAGTATGAAGAGAAATTATGTTTATAATGACAATTTATTTGCTCCCGGACAACGCTGAGTATAACAAAAGTTTATGTTACCCCCGTATTAAATAAATATAACACTGTAATGTTAGTAAGGAAACCTTCACAAAACTGCTAAAAGTACCGTTAAAATCAAAGTATGGAGAGAAATAATGTTTATAATGTAATGTATATTGATTCCGGACAACGCCGAGTACGACCAATAGTTCCAGTCAATTCCTTATTTCTTGTACCCCCTATGCAATTATATGAATGATAATAAATGATGTTTCAAAGGGCAATAGACCAAAGAGAGTTAATATATACCAGTTACCAAAATGAATATACTGCAATCTTACAATTTTTTATCTCGGACAATTCCTAATTTCTCCCCATCCTAATTTTAACATCTTAAGAATGAATTTAATAGTCCGAAGAGATTTACTATATATCCCTTACCAAAACTAATACTGTAGTCTTACAATTTTGAATCCCGGACAATGCCGAGTAGAACATATGGTTCCGGAAACTTACTTATCCCCCCCCCTCAATATTTCACGATAATATGAAGATAAAGGATATTAAGCACTTTGGATTATGGCTCTCGGGAGTATACAACATTCAAAGAAGTTCTTTATCCCAGGCAACACTGCGTTTAAACACACCCGCTCTATCTAGGATATTGAGAACTGTTATGTGCACTTTTCTATTACTACCTGCTCTACACAGGATATTCATATGAATGAAAAAAATGAATGAAAAAAAATAGAATGAGAAAAAATGAATGTAATATAAATGAAAAAATTGAATGCAAATATGAATTTTAAAAAGTGAATAAATAAAAGTGAATGAAAAATGAATGCAAAATGAATGAAAAAATAAATTAAAAATTAATGAGAAAATTAATGAAAAAATTCATGAAATAAAAATGAATGGAAAATATGATTAAAAAGTGAATGTAAAAAAACAAATGAAAAGTGAATGAAAACATTGACATGAATGCAAAAAAATAATGAAAAAATAGATAAAAAGTAATGAGTGTAAATAAATAAAAAAAAATAATGAATAAAAAAGTAAATGCAAATCTAATGAAAATAAGTGAATTAAAAAGTAAATATAAAAATGAATGAAGGAATGAAAAATGAATGAAAAATAATGTCATTCATTATTTGCCATTTATTTTTCATTCAATTTTTTCTATTATAAAAAGATAAATGAAAAATTATATATTTTTTAATTATTTATTATTTATTATTTTTTTAAATAAATGAAAAATACATGAAAAAAAGAATGAAAATACTCAATAAAAAAATGAAAATTGAATTTAAAAAAATGAATGAAAAAATTAGTTTTAAAATGTATAAAAATTAGTGAATTAGAAAATGAATGAAAAATGAATGAAAAACGTATGAAAATTATGTAAAAATGAATGAGAAAATGAATAAAAAATGAATGACAAATGAATAGAAAAATACATGAAAAAAAGAATGAAAAAGTGAATTTTAAAAAAATTGAATGAAAGAATGACTCCTTCCCTAAACTTCCGACTCTGACTCTTTTACTCATGTGCAGAAGATGTGCAGTTGCGATTAATCAATCCTTGCTGCACTATAGACTCATTTTAAGAAGAGGTGTGGTTTGCGATTGAGTAACCTGCTTTTTCATTTTGGATTGACTAACTTATACCACTTACCAGATATTATAGTTATAACACTTATGACTCCCGGGCAACACCATGTAATTAGTCTAGTATACAACATAATAACAAAAGTTCTTTCTTCTGGAAAACGCTGCGTTTAAACACACCTGCTCTATATCGGACATTGAACACTTTTTGATTACTATATACCACTTTCCATATGAACTATTTTATGTTACTATTATGATACTCGGACAATGCCGAATACATTTTCTTGTAAAAAATAATATAACAGAAAACAATGATGTTATTTTCCCAGGGCAACGCAGCTTTTAAACATACCTTCTCTATCCAGGATATTGAGCACTTACCAGATGTTATACTGTATTATTAGTAATATAACTCTCGAACAATACCATGTACTTTGTCTAGTATACAGCATAATAACGAAAGACAAATAAGTTATTTCTCCCGGGCAACGTTGCGTTTAAACACACCTGCTCTATCCTAGAATATTGAACAATTTTTTGTTAGTATATACCACTTTCCATATTAACTTCTTTTATGTTACTATTATCTCTCCTGGAGTTGCCCGGGAGAGATAATAGTAACATAAAAGTAGTTCATATAGATTTTCTTGTATAAAATAGTATAACAAAAAACAATGATGCTATTTTTAAGGGCAATGCGGCCTTTAAATATATCTACTCTATCCAGGATATTGAGCACTTTTGATTGATTAACTTATACCACTTACCAGATATGGTAAGGTGTTATTACTATTATTACTTCCGAGCAACACCATGTACTATGTCTACTATAAAACATAACACCAAAAGACAAATAAGTTCTTTCTTCCGGGCAAAACTGCGTTAAAACACACCTGCTCTATCAAATATATTGAGCACTTTTAGATTACTTTCTGCTTTATCCAGAATATTTAGCACTTTGTGTGATGGCTTCCGGGCAACAACATTGTCAAAAAGTCAGAGAAGATTTTTTTACTGGGCAACACTGCGTTTAAACACACCTGCTCTATCTAAAATATTGAGCAATGTAATGAACACTTTTGGGTTATTACTTGCTCTATCCTGGATATTGAGCACTTCGAATTATAGCTCCAAGGTATACGACAGTAATTAAAAAAAAACAGAGAAGTTATTTATCACGAGCAACACTTCGTTTATACACCCTTGCTCTATCTGAGATATTAAGTACTTTTAAAATTAAGGATACCTCCAGAGCACTACCGAAATAAATTATTCCCCCGCCCTCTATCTTTTAAGAGGAGTAGAAAAAGCAAACTTCTGAGGCCTTCAAAAAGGTACTGAAACCACCTAAGTAAAATCTAGGAGGCCTCCAGAGCACTACTGAACTAATATATTATAGATTAAAATATGTCCTCAAATAGCGTACGCATGTCGCATATATCGCTTTTGAAGTTAAGGAGACCTCCAGAGCACTACTAAAAACATTCTTTCTGAGTTTCTGGCCACACCCATCACTTCTGAATAGAACGTGAAGAAACGATAAATGAAATCTAAAATCAGCGTCTGTTAATTTTGAAATAAAAATGCAAACTCATTTCCGGTCTAAATATGTGTTGACATTTTATCAACACCGGTTTGAAATTTCCGATTTCAACTACGACGGTCATGGGCAAGTGGATGTTTCCTATTTTACCATTAAACAAATAATTGAAAACAAATTATTATTTGGGAAAAAAAAATCAGGCCTTAAATATAATGTAGAATTTTTCTTTTATTAACACCGGTTTGCAATTTCTGATTTCAGATAGGGCAGCCATGGGAAAGTGGATATTTTCTATTTTACCATTAAACAAATTATTGAAAACAAATTATTATTTGCGAAAAAAGAAAATCCTACTAAAAAATATCATGTAGGATATTTCTTTTGATAAACTCCGTTTGCAATTTCTTATTTTAGATAGGGCAGCCATGGGCAAGTGGATATTTTCTATTTTACCATTAAACAAATTATTGAAAAAAAAAATTATTTGCGAAAAAAGAAAATCCCATAAAAAATGTTGTTGTTGTTGTTGTTGTTGTTGTTGTTGTTGGTGGTGGTGGTGGTGGTGGTGGTGTTGTAGTAGTAGTAGTAGTAGTAGTAGTAGTAGTAGTAGTAGTAGTAGTATTCCCAGACAACGCCGAACTGACCAAGATATGCTGGCTTAACTTCCTCTGATTCATTTTATGCCTAAAGCACTTGGTCTTTTCAAATAGTCACCCATTTAGTATTTGCCATGCTATGCGTGGATTAACTTCAATTGTACAGCACCTGGTCTTCCCAAATCGTCATCGATTTAAAATATGCGTTGCTTAACTTTTCCCTTCGAAGGATAATAATAGAAATCGAACGTATCTCCCGGACAACGCCAAGTACTTGTTTCTATAAATATAAAGATAATGAGGCCTCCAGAGTTCTACTAAAATCACTCTTTCTGATTCTCATTACCTTTGATTTGGGCAATAGTCCGAGGAGAAATGTAATAAAAATAAACAATGACGATGGCGTAACCAAACCTATCACTATGATGTCATGTACCTATCGCTATGACGTCATGTGCGCAAGATAACATTAAAATTGTAATCACATTGAACGAAAAAATGGCCACTTGAGTTTCAAAAAATGAATTTTATTTGT